>JAQFXP010004310.1:0-10907 GCA_034693685.1 Belba bartosi
TTATATCATATGCTTTTATCATGATTTAAATGATTTTAAAAAATAAGCAACTTTATCAATCTTCAGACAAGTCCTTTTAGATATTTTTTGTTTACACTTTTATTTTTATTTATTATTATTATATTTAAAAATGAATTTACAATTTAAAATATTTAAAAAATTTCATTTAGATAATAATTGTTTATTATTTAATATATATAAAAATGGTTAGTAATTTATTTTTTAAAGCCCGTTAAAATTTGTATTCAAATTTTTTTAAAAATAAATTCTAGAATTTTATGTGAACAAATTACAAAAAAATCTACCCTACTGTTTATATTTTAAATTAGATACAAAACAATTAATTTAAAAATTTATAAATTTATTTTGTAAAATAATTTATTAATTTATTAATTTAAAATAATTTATTAATAGTAAAAACAAAAATTAATGTTCATAACGCAGGGTCAAATAAATCCTAGACTTAGTTTGGTATTAAAAAACTGTAAAAAAACTGAAAAATTTTTAATAAATAATATTTCATTTTGAAGGTCATTTATTTGACTATTATTGATGAAATGTTTGTTTGTTTTCATTAATCGTTTGTTTAATTATGTCCTCAAAACAAGAGGTATTGCGCGAACGGGTCGTAACATTCTATTTGGAGCACAAAAATGACCCGAAAAAGGTTACAATTTCTCATTTTATGGAAGAAAGTGTGCCTCGAAGTACTATTTATAGTATTATTAAGAATTATAGCCAACGAATGACAACAAAAAGAATGGACGGAAGTGGTCGGCATTTTCATACAATGACCAGAAATAAAGTCAATGAACTTTACCGCACATTCAATCATTCGGACAAAACTAACATTCATTCAGCCGCTCGTAAATACAATTGCAATCGAAATACTATCAGATATTGGCTCAAAAAAAGACAAATCAAAAGATATGTAAAGAAAAAATCGCCGAAATATACGGAAAACCAGAAAATAATGGCTCAAAAACAGTGCGCTTGGCTTTACAGGTATTGCCGAAACTTTGATTTTGTTATTGACGACGAGAAGTACTTTACGTTAACTCACTCGACAAACAATAGTTATTTTTCTTCGCCAACAAAATCAACACCAGATTCAGTCAAATTTCAGCCAAAACAGAAATTTGAACCTAAAGTCATGCTATGGATAGCCATATCTAAAGAAGGGGTTTCGCGTCCGTACTTCCGTCGGAGTGGTCTCGCAGTCAATAAAGAAGTCTATTTAGAGGAGTGTTTGAAAAAGCGTTTAATTCCATTCATTAAAGACAAACATAAAGACAATAAATATATGTTTTGGCCGGACAAGGCATCGGCTCATTACGCGAAATCAGTTACCGATTACCTCAAAACTCAAAACATAAACTTTGTTTCCAAACACCGCAACCCAACAAATGTCCCGCAGTGTCGCCCAATCGAAGATTTTTTTGGTTATTTGTGTCAAATTGTTTATAGGAACGGTTGGGCCGCCGAAAACACTAAGCAATTAATAACTCGAATTAAAAATAGTCTAAAAAAAGTTGACCCGAATTTTGTCAAACGTAGTGTAAACAGTGTCCGCAAAAGAATCCGAAAATGTGCTGAAAGAGGTCCACTGTCTGTCGTTGATTGATTGCAATTTATTAAATACATAATAATTATTTGTTTTATATTGTAAATTGATTTTTAAATTAAAGTAATTATTAAAATTTTAGCAAATGAATGTAATCTAGAATTTATTTGACCCTGCGTTAGAAATGTAATATTCTTTTGTGCAAATACTACAACATTATATAAATTTAATTAAATATTTAAAGTTAAAATATTAATAATATTTAATATGTCGTTAAATTAAGAAAAGTTTTGGCATAAAAAACGTAGAACAAATTAAAATAAATTATATTTTAATTGGCTTATAAAAACAATTACTAAAATTTATATAAGCAAGAGTTAACAAATATATTTTATTTAATTGTGCAAATTTATTTGGTTAAATTCTTTGAGTTTGTTCTTGTTGATAAAACGACATAAAACTTACAAAGAATGTGTGTTTGAATAATTTTTAATAAAAATTAAATATTTTGTATATTAATTTGAACAAATATAAACCGCAAAATAATCTGTAAATATAAAAATTTTCAGTAATTATTTTATAAATAGAAAGTTTAATTTAGGATAGATTCGAGTCTTAAAATCGGGTTTAAGAGCACTATCAATGAGTCCGTCTTTACAATTGCTTCAAACAAACTTTCTCAATAGATTTAGTCATTAATACATTATTTGTTAAGTTGGCATATATTTTCGCAAAACCAACTTAATCATATAAAACTCGTAGTGCCGATATGTTTGTATTGGTTTGCGTTAAACTATTCAATTGTTTGTTATCGAATTAAAATACCCGGCCCTCTCGAGTCATCACAAGACTATGTGATTGACCGCAACTTATTTTAGTCACAAAATGTTTTTCTATTTAATCGATTATTAACCGAAAAAACGCCGCAAATTCCAAACCATTATCGAGTAAATCAGATGTTTTTTTATATGTTTGATTATTCAAAGCAAACAAAAATCTTATTTCCGTCAGCGCTAGATAGTGTTGATTTCCACTGGAAATAGCGATAATATTTTATAAGTTAGATCTCAGTTTAAACATTGAACACGTAATATACAAGTAATCCATAATCGGAGTTAACTAATAGTATTCTTACGTTTGAGTCAACTAGAGTGCCTTTTCAGAACTAATGCTTATGTCAATAAATTGAAGTGATTTTGATGCATTTATTATAGTTGGAGGACATAATTCTTTAGTTACGTTCTCGACAATGTTTTAGCAATTGTCAGGTTCGTTGGATAAGATATAAACCCAATAATAAATTTGTCCAATTTGGATCAACCCACCTGCAAACCCGCTTTCATTCTAATTTATTTTAATGAGTTGTTTATCGCATAATTATTTAATATGTTTGTTGGACTTTATTGTCTGTCTGTAGCTAAAACTAATTGGTTAGTTTCGTACCAAAAGACCTGTTGATAATTCGTAATGACTATAACTTCAGTGCCTTTTGTGTCAAAAATAAGAACCGATTTGAGAGTTGAGGCTAGTTGGTCTAACAATGAATATTTCAGTTTTAAAATAAATGCCATTTTGTAGTTAATTATTATATTGTTTATTAATTAAAGCGAAAATACTTTTTAAAATAATTTTTAAAATTTTATTTAAATTTTCACACAATATAAAGTCCTACATTCATGTGACATGAGTTATGGATCAAGGCGAATGAATATAGTTTGATTTTCTACTTTAAAACAGTTATTGCGGCATCAGTTGAAATTAATGTTTGTTCGTTTACTCAAACATACAAATTTAATATATAGATTTTGACAAAAAATATTTTCTTATTTGTGTCAGTGCACGAACAAAAAAACAATGATTTCAACTGATGATGTAATTGTTTTATAGTTGAACTATCATAACCTATGAATCATATACTGTACTATTACATAAAAATATTATTTAAGTTAAACTTAAAAACTGTTATTAAACTAATTAAATTTAAAAGGAAAGTAAATAGAAAGGAAGCGTTTTTTGCACTAGTGTTATACAAATTATGTTTTCTCTATTGTAGTAGGCAATTACTTTAGATGGATTTTATAAAAATAAATTTAAAATAATAAAATATGCTAATGTCGAATATGCAAATGTCAAATATTTAATTAATTTTGAATATATAAGGTAACGTGTTGTTGGAAATATTTTGGTGGTATTGAGCTTAAAATTTGTTAATTTTCAGAATTATTTTATTTAATTTTAAATTAATTTAATTAGTTATTGTAAATTAATTAACAATTATTATTAAATAAGATATAATCATATTAGCATATTTGAAATAAGCACATTCGACATTATGATATTTAACATTAGCAAATTCGACATTGGCATATCTGACATTATCATATTTAACATTAACATATTCCACATTAGCATCTTTGACATTGGCATATTCAACATTGGCATATTCGACATTAACATATTTTGTTATTTTAAATTTATTTTTATAAAACCCGTTAAAAGTTACTGTTTAAAAAAATTACTCGAAAAACACCTAAACGCAAAGTTAACTTATAAACAACAAAAATAGTTTATATATCCATTAATTTAGTAAAGTTTAATTAGAGTCTAAGTTGCGATATGTTTTAGAGTTTAAAAATTGTTTATTAACACAAAATTGTTTATTAAATAAAAAAGAACAGTATATTTGCAGTGTCTTAAGAATTATAAACAGTGAACGAAACTTTTAATTTTTTCGGGTCACTTGTGGCTACTTGTTTAATATTGCATACCAGAAACAAACTCATTACAATTTAAAATTAAACATTGTATATAATTATTGATTATTTTTAGTTAAATATTATATTTACAATAAGTTAGATTTAAAATTAGTTTATTCAAATATTAACTTTTGTATTTATTTATCAAACTGTAAAATAATTTTATTTAATATAAATATTTTTTCATTAATTTTAATCAATAATTTTTTGGGTTTAAGAAATTTCCAGCATAAATTTAAATAAAAATTTTAATAATTTTTATTTAGAGATTGTAAGAAGTATTTAAACATATATATAAAGCTTTCAATAACAATTCGTAATCTATTTATTATATTTATACTTTTAATTATTTTAATAAAAATATTTTCAAACTTTACTAAAACTACATTGTTTATTCTGCTCTTTGTTAAGTTGTTAAATAATTTACTCTTGTATTAAATATTTTCCACTTTACTAACGTATAATGCATAACAATCTGGGTTTGTTTATTTATTTAAAAGTTTAGTTTTTTAAAAAATAATAATAGCAAATATCTATTTTATTTTAATAAAAGTAAATAAATTTTAAAAATTTTTATTAATTAAAGTACATTCTAATAACAAACAAAATTTAAATAATTTCAATGCTATTGATGTTTTTAAATTTTATTTTGATAATCCAAACTTGCAAATATTAATATATTTGTAAAAAATCAAATTATTTTTTATCAATATGTTAGCAAAATTGTCCAAATGAAATAATATAAAATTGGATGTAAAATCAAATTCTGATTTACTTATAAATAACAGTTTTGGCTTTAATTTTAATTGATTTTTGCAATAAGTTTTGTTAATAAATAAAAAAATTATAATTGTTTCAAATTATAAATTAACTATTTGGCATTAATTGACAATAGAAACATTATATGGGACATTAATTAGTAATGCATTATTAAACAATCAAAACACAAATTGATAAAACAAAATTAAAATTTATATTGTCTATATGCTTAAATTAATAAATATTTTGAAAATTTTATTAATGATTTTTAAAAACAATCATGTCATACCAAATTTAATTTAAAATATAAAAATTAATAATAGATTTGTATAACGTTTTTATTTAATAATAATTAATAATAAACAATATAAATGTTTAAAAATTTTATTTTATGTGAAATAAATAAACATAAATTTCTAATAAGACAGCGTTGTATACTTAAATTAATAATATAAAATTGCTTATAACGTTATAAATAAATTTAATTATAAATTACAGTTTTATGAATAAAACTATTATATAACGAAAACTTGTTTAAAATAATTAAAATTTGTAAAATTTTATTCAAAATATAATTAAATAGTATTTTTTAAATTTAACACCAAAAATGATCTATAAACTTATATATATAATATTGTTTTTAAATCCATACAATAAACATTAAATTTTATAAACTAATTATTGTTTCTATAAATTATTAAATTATATATAAATTTTATATAATATAAAAACAATTAGATATAATACTAAATTAAAATAAAAATTTAACACAATTTGTTAAATTTGTGAACATTGTAAAATAATATAATATAATTGTTTAAAATCTGAAGGTAATGTAAAATTTATTAAATATTAATAAAATGTAAATTCAAAACTAGATTTGGTTATAAATTACAATTTTATATATATTATAAAAATGTAAAGATATAAAGTGTAATAGGAATATAAAGGCAATAAGGAGTCGTTTCTTATATATTTAAAATAATATTCAAATTAAATACAAACTAATTGTCAAATTATATCAAGCTTTTAAGAAAATGAAAATTTATAATGCAAATTTATATTGTACTATTATGTAACTTATATAATATAAGGCTAAAAATTATTAAATTTATTTTTAATTTAATTTAAGAATTATTGCAACATTAAATAAAAATATAATTAAACAAGCTTTTACTCTTAAATAAATATTCATGTACTTAAGTTCAATTAGCTCAACCAAGAATTTTAAATTCATATATATAAAACAGTAATTTATTAATTTTAATTTACAGTATGCTTTTACGTTTATTGTGCGAAGACCTA
This sequence comes from Belba bartosi, assembly GCA_034693685.1. Lineage (NCBI taxonomy): Eukaryota > Metazoa > Arthropoda > Arachnida > Sarcoptiformes > Damaeidae > Belba > Belba bartosi. The sequence goes on from JAQFXP010004310.1 coordinate 6,385, forward strand.
TGCATTTGGAGGGCTTATACCTAAAAAAGAGGTCTGTGAAAAGTGTTATTAATCAGCCAATCAAATTCTTTTGTTTAATTTAAGCGCAAAATTTGTATTCAATATTTAATTTAATCCAAAATTGTTAATTATTATATTTTTAATCTTAAAACAACTTTAGACTATATTAATAGAGATTTGATTATAATTAATATATTTAATACAATTTAATTATTAATATTTTAATCAATTTAAGGTTTGTTTACAACAGTCTATCAATTACATTTATTGCATTTATGACGTAGTGTATGGATAATACTTAATACCCAAAACAACGTCATAAATGTAATTGATAAATTGTTGTAAACAAATCTTAAATTGATTAAAATATTAATAATTAAATTGTATTAAAGATATTAATTATACTCAAATCTCTAATAATATAGTCTAAAGTTGTTTTAAGATTAAAAATACAATAATTAACAATTTTGGATTAAGTTAAATATTGAATACAAATTTTGCGCTTAAATTAAACAGAAAAATTTGATTGGCTCTTTAATAACACTTTTCACAAACCTCTTCTATAGGTATACGCCCTCCAAATGCATAGGTCTTCGCACAATATATTTAAGTTAGAATAAAAAGTTGATGAATATTAAAATATTAATTTACAGTTTATAATTATTAGCTTATATACTGTAAATTAAAATTTTAAGTTTTATTAATTATTTATTTCAAAATAAATATAAAAGGCAAAACAGACTGTATTTTAAAATTATTAAAATATTGCTTTTTATCTAAACATTTGAAACAATTGATAAAACTATTTAATTTTATGTACAAAAATATCCATTTACGAATAAAAGTTTGTGAAATTATATTTTTATTTTGTTGGACGCATTGGCAGATATAAATGCTGATTATGTGTTAAACAAAAAATTAGCTTTATTTTTAAATAAAAACATTTTGCAAATGGTCATAGATTTAAGTTCTTCTCCTAGTTAGTGTAACTTCAATGATCGACGGCCAATAAAACACTAATTTTAAAATTTATTTTTTGATATAAAACTTTAATTTTAATCTACAAGTACAATTAAAATATAAAATGTATTTGAAATGTCACATGTTAAAATTTGAAATTTATTCAATTTACTAACTAGGGGAGGAACCTAAATTGTTGACTATTTGCAAAATGTTATTCTTAAAAACTAAAGTTAATTTTTAGTTTGTTACATAATCAATTTTTATATCTGCAAATGCGTCTAGTAAAATAAAAATATAATTGAACAAACTTTTACTCTTAAATAGATATTTCTGTACCTAAGGTTAATTAGCACTACCAAGAATTACAAACTTTTATATGTAATAACTTATTTTAATAATTTAAATTTACAGTCTGTATTGCTTTTAATATTTAACTTTAAATAAATACGTAATAAAATTTAAAAATTTAATTTACAGTTTATAAGTTAATAATTATAAACTGTAAATAATTTTTTAAAGTTTCAATGATATTATATTCTGTATTAATTATAAACGGCGAAACAGACTGTAAACTAAAATTATTAAAATAATGTATTATATATATTAATTTGAAATACGTAGTAGAGCTAATAGGTCTTAGGTACAGGTAAATCTATTTAATAATAAACGTTTGTGTAATTATATTTTTATTTTACTGGACGCATTTGCAGATATAAATAATGATTATGTAATAATCAAAAAATTAGCTTTAATTTTAAATAAAAACATTTTGCAAATGGTCAGCGATTTAGGTTTCTCTCCTAGTAAATGTTCACTATAAATATATAAACAAATTTATTTATTATTAATAAATTAATGAATTTAAATTTGTTATTTTAAATAAATTAAAATTTTTTTGAAATTTTAAATTTTAATTATACAAGACAGTTTGTATATTCAAATAAAAGTTTTATTGAAAATTACAACTTTAAAAAACAAAATTAGTTTAAAATTTATACATTTGTTCAACATTTGCTTGATTTAATGTTTAATATATTGTTTGTTATTTAACCGTATTGTGTAACATTTATTGTCTTTACTCGAGTGTTTTAACTAAATTGTCTATTTCTTATTAAATATTACGTGGCGCACTCGATGGATAATAATAGAATACAATAATGACACATCCTCGACAGTCGAAGTTTTTTTTATCCAAATAACACTGTTTGAACTCAAATTTTATGCATTTTAAATTATAAATTGTTATGAAATTTGCAATTTGAATAATATTTTATTAAATTTTTAATCTAGTCACAATAAATTTAAATTTGCTTATAAAGCTATAACCATCAAATTTGCAAATATAAATGCCATCTCAATTGTATTCGACACAAAGCAAAAATTTTTGATTCTAAATAAATATTAGGTGAATCTCTTTTATTGCATGTCAATTAAAAATTAAACATTTAAAAAATTTATAATTTTATAAATTGGTTGTTAATTATTATATTATACATTTTAATTAAAATATAAATTTTTATTTTTTTTTCTAAGATAACAAAAAACTAATAAAATTTATTTTATAAATTTTATAAAACTAAAATTATAAATCTAACAATATATTTCTTTGCTAGAATTTGCGATCATAATATTGACATTTTTTTATATTAGAATTTTTTAAATTACATGTTTTCACAACTTTTTCAACTTTGTTTTACTTAATTTGTCATATTTCGATTAAATATTGTTGATTCTATTTTCTAAACAGTAAATAATAAATTTTTAAATGTTTAATATTTATTATTTTGAAAATTAATAAATTTACATTCAAATTGTTTTAAATAATTGTATTTAGTAATATATTAATAATATTAAAAAAATCTTAAATAAAATAACAAATGTACAATTCAAAATATTAATATAATTTTCTATAATAAATTTTTGAGCATTTAATTTAAAATTTCAAAATAAATTTATTTGTTATTTATAATTAAGTTTTAACAAATTAATTTATAAAATTTAAACATTAAATTTAAATAAATTTAATAAGTAAAAATTTAATTAAAAACCAAAAATTTAATTATAATGTAAAGTTACTTTAATTAATAATTATATATAATTTTTTTTAATAATTGCACTTGTTTATTTATTTACAGTAAAATTTTTAGAAAAGTGTTTAAATAATTATAATTATATCTAAAAATATTTAATTAAATAATTAGGCATAATATTCTATAAAATGTTTATATATATTTGAAATTAATTTACAAATTAATAAAGAAAAATGTATTCAAATAAACATTAGTTATATAAATGTTAAATATAAAATAATAAGTAGAATATGTAATAATAATATTAAAAATTAAATTATTTTAAAAACAAAATAGTAAAATTTAAAAATTTATTAAATTACAGTTTATGATAAATTAAAATATAATTTTAAAATTGAAATAATGTGCTTGTTAAAAAAATTAAATTTATTTTTTAATTTATTTTTTAAACATTTTAAACCAATTTAGATCAAAAGAATTTAAAATATTATTTTAACAGATTGAATTAACAAAGTTTAAATGTTTTTTAAAAATTTAAAGAAATATTAAACAAAACAATTTTTTAATTTTTTAATTTATTAATTTTTGTGTTTTTCAATAATTAAATGTTTTAATTTATTTATGAAATTTTTTATTAATTTATTTTTAGAATGTAATCTAAACAAAAAATATTATAATTTTTAATATATTTCAGTTATTATTGTTTTTTATTAATTTAGAATATAATAATAATGTAGATCTAGTATACTAAATATAAACAAAATATAATAAACTAATTACAATAATAATAAAAAAAATACTAACTGATATTTCCTAGGTGCCATATCAATAAAATAAAATAACAATAATTAATTTTAATAAAACTTAATGCAAAATTACAGTATTTTAAAATTTTTACTCACTGGCTATATATTTATTCGATTTTAACACAAAATACTTATATTAATTTTTTTAAAGTTGTATTATATAAATACAGCTTTCTAATATGCCCTACTTTATACAATACGACCCGGATTTAAGAAAATCGTTGGTGCATAATATTTTAGTCTCTTATATCCGGGTTTCTTCTAAATCGGGGTTTAAAAATATTACCGTAAATTGATGTAGAGTATTACAAGTACTTAAAAAACAAGTTAAAAGTTTATGTATTTATATGTAAATACAAGTTTTTAATTGGCAAATTAGATATTAATTTATAATAATAAATTAAGACAAATATATTTTAATGTTTTAAATCAAATTTAAAGATATATTCTAATTAACATCATAAAAACTAATATTTTTAAATTAAATGTGTTATAAATAATGAGTTGCAGATCTCTCTAAATTTGGATCTTTTTGGATAGTATAAAAAGTAAAACTCTTATTTAAAATATTAATATAAAAGTCGAAAATTTTACTTATATAGCTTTTATATTTTTGGTTTTAATATTTTTGACTTTATTATTAATATTGTCGTAAATAGAAATTTTAACTTAAAATGTTACAAAATCCGTTAAAAACAGGAAAAAGGATATAGTTTAGTTTAAA
>JAQFXP010004311.1:0-10906 GCA_034693685.1 Belba bartosi
CTATTAAAACTTGAATATAATTGTAATACTAGTTTTAATAAAAAATTAAAAGCAATTTACTATCATTTTTTATGGCCATAGGGTTAGTAAATAAATATTTTTTGACTATTTATTATTATTATTAAGAATATTAATTTTATTAAATATTTTAATTATTATACTGTATTATAATAACTATAAAATTTGAAAGTATAAGCGCAGCTATGTTAACTACATCGTTTTTGTGCACATACTGTACATTTGAAACTGTTTGTTATGTTAGAAAGAAATTGTGATTAAGAAAGTTTGTTTCACATAATGTACAGTATATGAAAATGATTAATCATTTGAAGCAATTAATTAAATTCAATTATTTATGCTTCAATTCAAACACTCAGTTATAGACGGATTGGTTTTTATTTATTTTTATTATACAATATTATAATTTGTAGAAAATTGATGAATAAATCAAAAACTTAGTAAAAGCAATTAATTCAAGAAAATAATGATTTAATTAAAAAATAACTATTTGAGTCGGGGGTTCATAATGGTTGCGTCAATTTATTAATTTGAATATTTATGAGAGCAGTAAAAGAAAGATTCAAAAATCATTTGAATTAATATCTAATTATTAGTCTATTTTTTCATTAAATAACTCAAAAGAACAAATAAAAATGTTTATTCATTTTATTTATTGATACACTGTTTGCCGTTAAATACGCTTTTGGCTGATTATAATGACGGCCTTAATGTCTGGCGTGAACTTTGATGCCATTCCTCACACATCTAGTGTTTGACAGTCTTTAGCAGTGTTTGGCAGTGTTTGCCAACGTTTAGAACTTTGAAGTAAAGTTGGATTAATTGTGAAGTTCTCTAATAAGCTTAGAGCGCCGTTAAGATTATTTATTGTCTATTTTTTGCTGTATAAATGCAAATTTTAAATTTATTTAGCTCATTTTTATTACTTTTTCGCATCGTTTCTATGTTTAGTTGTTATCATTTATTTATATAATTTAAACTAAATTTGCAATTAAATACAAACCATTTTTTTGTTTAATTAAACTTGCTATTGTCATAAAATTTTTTGAATATTCAAATAATTTTTAATAGTAATGATAGATTTACTGTCATTTGTTAAATTTATGTTAAAATTAGTTTTTATTATTATTTTAAAAACTTAACTGATTAGATTTTATAAAAGTTTTTAAATTAGATTTAAAGATTGTTTTATTCTATGTTTGTAGAACTTGTACCGTATATATATATATATAAAATATACGGGTATATACTGTATATATATTTGGTTAACTAAATATGTTTAACGAATAAATGTTTGAAGGATCGATTGGAAGCAATTGTGGATCAGTTAAAGTCATTGGGCAGTCAACACGAAGACATCAAATCACAGCTACAATTGGCTAACGATTCGCATAATTTCCAAAGAGTGAGTCAATTGCAGAACGAATTGGATATGATATCAACCCAACAAATGCAACTCATTAACGAACAGTGCGAACTCAATAGACATATGCGTCGATTCGACAGGTCAGTCGATATTTTAATTATTATATCTGATAATAGTAATGTATATACATTATATATTACCGTATGTACATGTAATATTACAGTTGAGATTTTTAAATTTATCCTAAATTATAATTTATAAATTACTGTAAACTTAGATATAATTTTACCTAAAACTATGTAAATTATAAATTTTATTAATATTGTTTTGCAACAACTTATATATATATATTAATAGGTACAATAATTTACAATAAAAATTGAATTAATTATTAATGTTATTAGTATTATAACTATAAATTTTATTGGAATCAAAATATTCTTTAGTTTTGTTTAAATTCTTAAGCTTAAAATATGATAAATTGAAATTAACTTTTCTATTTTATTTAATAACTTAAAATTAGACCACTTGATTGTTTTAAGTTGACAATTTTTTTATAATTGTTTCATAATTATTATTTTTGTTAATTTTCTTAAATGTAAATTTACGTAATTTATAAATGAATCAGTAAATTACAATATAATTTACTTGAATTTACATTTCTTAAAATGCTAATTAGTAATTACAATACACTTCTAAAGCAATTAGCAAACAAAAAGTATTAAACTGTAGAATGGCTAGCTGAATATATACAGTGAAGTTCAAGCTAGAAGAATTTGAACAATTTTTAAATTTTAACTGAAATAGTGTTAGAAAACTTGCTGGATTTATTTGTAAAAATTGTTTTATTATAATTAGTAACTACCTTAATTTTTGACAACAATTTTACAGGTTTAGCCAGGAGTGGGGGGGGGGGGGCTAAAATAACTGATAGTTTTAATAAAGCTAATAGCTAAAAATATGTACTATTATTTCTTGTTTAAAAAAGGGGACATAGTTTCTTTAAATTAGGACTAAATCTAGTTTAAATTCAGTTTGAATCAAGTTAAATTGCAAAAATAGCGAAAAGATGTTTGTTATTTTATCCATTTCTATACTATACCCCCAGCTATATTCCTCTGACTCGGCTAATCTTGGTTAACACTGATTTCATAATATGAATGTATAAAATTTAAGAAGGTAGGATTTAGATATATATATTAAAATAGTAATATATACCGTATATATATTAATATATTACTGTAAAAACTAAGCGGTTTACCGCATTGAAGTTTAGTTATTTTATTTTTAGTTTATATTAAAAACTTGGTCTAAAACAAACAAACAAAAACTTCTTACTTATCTCTATTTAAAATCAAACATGAATTTATTCCTTTTTAAAAAAATTATTTTTAATATAAAATTTATTGATTGGTATTTAATATAAATTACAAATTTTAAAAGTTTTTTAAGCAATAAAAAATTATGCAAAACTGCTTATATTTGTTACATAAGTGATGTGATTATAAAGATTGGAAGTGGAAAGTTAATTTCTGAAAACTTGAATACATTTATGAGTTTTGATGAATGTTCTGTACTTGTACTGCATTTTTTGCAATAATTTACTGAACACTTCATAGTTTTACTTTTCTTACAGTTTTTTCTCGATTTATTTTAATGGAATTCATTCTCCTTGAGCCCAGAGCTACTCATAATTTGCCAAAACTTGTTAGGCACTTTTTTCAAATTATTATACGTTTACTCTTTTTAAAATTTTTTATTTTAAAAATGTTGTTTGTATTTTATTTTCAATCTGATTATTTTCAGTGAATATATTATTGAATAACAATTTAATTAAATCTAAACTAATGTTTTTTCCGATGTATAAGCAAAGCACAAGTTTCAACAAAAACTTTTCAATTAAATACAAGTTTTTAGACGTTCTTCAATTCAAACGAAGGTTTTACTAAAAAATAAAAACTTATGACGTGATGTGAATTTGAGAATTGCTCTTGGAAGTAGCAATAAGAAAATAATTATTGAAATCGATATTTGTCTTGTTTTACAATTAAACTCTTTATAACATTCCTAAATTTTTGATATGGTTTAGATTTTTAAAATACAGTACATATTTTAGTTTAAAATAATTTACGTTAATTTATATTTTAAATTTTATTTTATTGTTTGTTTGTTTATTACTTAGATTATAAACAAACAAATCGTTTTATTTATTTATTTCAATTAGTTATTAATAAGTAATAATTTATTTCAAAATTTGTGTTTGACTTTATAGATAAAATACAGAACAAAAATTATAAACAAGTATGAAATTTATTCTATAAAAAATAGTAAAGTAATACAAAATATTCTGATTTAAAAAAGTCTCTAAAGAATTAAAATCTTTGTAAATGAATGCAAATAATTGAAGGTTTAGTTTGTTTAAAGAATGCGAAAATGTTTCTTGTTTTTATTTCTAAGAACTTTTTATTTCTTAAAATGATGTAAATTATTGTTTGTCATGTTTTTTATATCAAAATTCAGGCATAATTTATATGTTTTGCTTTCGCTTTAATAATAAGTCAATTTTCAAATATGAATACAATAAGTATTAGAAAGAATTTAATATTTTTTGCAACAAAAAAATAGTTACGAAAAAAAATTTAATATACAGTTTTTGTGGCCTCTATTGCTTACGTTAGATTCAGTACTTTAATCAATAAATATTTTTATTGTATTAAGATATCTGATTGTCAAAAGAATTTAAATTTATAAAACTATCGTTTATTAATTTAGTTAATTATTACATTTAAATTATAAATTTAATAAATTATTTGAAAATTTATTTCTATTACGAATATTTTAAAATATTATAAATAATTTAAGTTTTTTTTAAATGAATTTGCTTATATTTATAGTTTAAAATAAGTTTAAACAAGTAATGAACTGAATTGATAGGAATGTCCGCTCTTTGATGACAAGCAGTTGATTAAGTGCTTTGAGTTTATAGAAGAGAAACAAATATTAGATTTGAGAATCGGTTCGGTTTGAAATGAATTAACATTTCTTCCAATTTGTGCTCTAAATGATTACGACCTCTACGTTAGGCTAAGTCAGCAATAATTTGAATTTGAATATTCATGATATTCATGATTTCCAATTGGCTTTGGCTTTGGCTTTGGCTTTGGGTTTATATTATATTATGTAATGTTAGAGAAATTGGTTGTTAGAGTCACTTAAATGACAATTTCGACGCTTAACGAACTCGTAAAACAATAAATCGGTGAAAAGTCTTTCGCAATCATTCAACTCATTTGCATTCATTCACTAGTATTTCACTTTTAAATCTATTCTTTAATACTAATACTATTAATAATGTAATTCCATTGGAATCGACAAAAAATGTGCTAATTTTGCATTAATACTCGATTTCAATTGTTCTCTCATTTCAATTGCATTTTCATATTCAACACAAATTAGACTCAATTTTAAATCTGTTAAGAATTGAATAAGAATTACAATAAAGAAACCATTTTTAGATTATTTTATTATTATTATTATTATTTTAAATGCAAAAATAAATATTTACTGTAAACTAAAAAATAATATCATTATAAGTTGATAGAGCTAATTATTTTAAATGATTTAATTATTTTATAAATTTAAAAGCGAGTGAATATAAATTTTAAAGCTTGTCTCTTTCTCTCTCTCTCTCTCTCTCTGTCCCTTTGTCTCTCTCACTTATAGAATGATTGGGAACAGGAGTTTTGGTCAGTTTGACGACAAAATAGATACGGATGACACAGGTTTGCCATTGATTTGACTTTAAATACTGATTTATTAAGAAATAAAGTGAATCTAACGAACCGATTGAATGCCAATGAATACCAGACTCGCAGTTCTCTCTCTACTCAAACGAGTCGAGTCCGTCAGTGATAGCGGACTCACAGCAGAACTCTCCGAATCAGGACTCGCAACACAACTCTTCCGACGGCTTCTCTCGACTGCTTCCAAGTTAGTGATGAATGAGATTTTTATTGGATTTAAATTAATTTAAATAAATCCAAATTTCCAATCAAATTAAACGATTTGAAGTATTTCTAATACTGTTAGCCAAGAAGAGCGGTAACGCAATGGCAGCCAATCATATAACCAAACAGTTAGTTCAGGAGACCCTTATGGATGAGGGCCTGAGAGTAGTGAAGGAGTTGGCCGATGGCATGGGCCTCAAGGAGGACAGCAGTGGCGCTGGCAGTGGTAGTGGCGTTGATCTCAGAGTCTTCAATAAGTTGTCGGACTCTCCACGCAATTCCAACTCTTCGAGCTGTACGGCCTCGTCGTCTTCGCCGGCACTTGACCAACAGAGGCCGGTCTACAAAGCAGACACTCCTCGGCCGAGGGGCAGACCTCCGAAGCTGATAGACTACGGACAACAGCCGCAGATATACCAAAACCAATTGAATCAATTGAATCAAATGAATCAAATGCTGACTCAAAGCCATCCAAATCATAGCCATATTTCACATCAATTGCTATCGAATTTCGTTTCGTCACAAATCCAACAGAATTTGACGCAAACGGCGCTTCAGTTTCATTCAAATGGATTTAATAGCTGTTCGGCCACTAATTCGGTGACTGACGAAGAGGTGAGTCAAGTGGTCGACACATCGAACGGCCATTTTGGTCAACACGAGTCACACAAAAGTGGAATTTTGAATTCGCCGACAGATCTCTCAAAATATAATAATAATTCAAATTCTACTCTAATTAATGGTTCAAAAGATTGCAATCTTTCCGTTTCGCCCAAGAGTTTGACCGCTTTGATGGCCATCAATGGCAATGGAATCAGCAATGAAGACATCAAACCGGAAGCGCTCGAATTGACCAATAGTTTAATCAAATTAAATTAATTTAATTTTTGAGTTTTTGTCTAATTTTAACGCAAAAATGTTTCATCAAATGAAATACTTCTCAATTATTTGACTCAATTTATATACAAATTTCGATTTACATTCATTTCGAACAAAAAATGCGTTCAGATCTCAGTTATTCGAGTTATTCGAGTTATAGTTTTCCAAATATTCTTAAATATTTATATCATTTGTATTCATAATCATAATTAATGCCAAATTATAATTTTTTAATTATTAATATTCATATAACTGGCAATCTATGGGTTTAGTGCAATACTCTAATTGAAATGTATGGCAAAATAAATTGCCAAAAATAGACCTGAGCCGATCTTTCTTATTTTAAACATAATTTAATTACTTGAGAGTAATATTTCTAATTTTTTTTCTTTTTAAGTGAAAAATATGTTTTATTAATTAATTTTGAATTAACTAAATCGAGTGAAACCTTAAATTTGGTCAAAACTGCAATGTTTGGCAACTTTTTTGTAATCTCATGACTGATGTGATGATGCCTTAAATGATATCATTTGAAATGAATTTAATTTAAACCACTCTATCAGTTATAAACCTTTTAAAATTTTTGAGGTTTTTTAAACATTAGGTATTAAATAAAGCGACAAAATCTTGAAAAGAGGCTGTGATTGGGGATTGCATTATGCGCTCGAATTTTATTTTATTTTTCGTTTAAATTTACAATAAATTTATAAAATACTTAATTTGTTTTGACTTAGAATTCTCTCTACTCTATGGTTGTGATGTTCACATTTTACAATATCAATGCCATTTATTTTCTCAATTATTTTATTACTTAAATTTTTATTTCATTTAATTGTGTCTAAATTGCTATAGATTTTAGTTATATTTTATTTTATATGTTTTTCAGATCTCATAAAGTTTGTCCATTTTATGCTATAAATAGCAAATAAAATTTAAAAAAAAGAAAAAAAGACAAAAAAGATTTGTTAAATTTGAATTATTAATCAACTGTTAGATAAATTTAGATAATTTTAAAAATCTTATTTTGAATTTAAGTTATACACAATTCAGAAATTCATCAAATTATTGAAAAATGCTCTTCTGGTCTCTTAAATATAAATTAAAAAAAAAGTAAAAACTTGTTGTTTTAATAATAAAGTACCGGAACTCATATTTTCGCTACAATTTAAACACTGAAAATATGAATTAATTTAATTAATATAACTTTAATTGAAAGCTAAACAGTATCTGAATCTCAATCAATGCAATGATTTCAATAAAAGTTTGTTTTTTAGCCAAAATTTTCTATCATTTATTAATTTGGCTAAAAAGCCGCTAAAGTTCATCCCAAACAAGGTTTCTGTTAATTAATTGCTCGAAAGGTTTTGCTTTTGGAAAAAAAATGGTAAAAAGTGTGCAAATGAAAGGCATTCATAAAATAATTAATTTTGTGATAAATAATTAGGAAAAATGTCTAATAAAACGTAAACTTAGTTTTATTAATTTCAGTGCAATTTTGGTTATCTTAACACAAAAACCAATTCAATTCAAAACATTTGGTGTATTCGTAGAGAAAGTAATTTTTACCGATTTTGACAGTCTTTTCATTAAGATGTGATATTTTCTCAAACAATGTAATTAGAATCTGAATTAATGTTTTGCCTTTAGTTTCAATCATGACTTTGGCATTAATTAATAGAAATTCAATTAATTTTATCAAAAAAATTGTTTAATATTAAACTAATCTTTGGTCACAAATGTATACTTATTTCAAACGGCCATTAATTCATTAATTGGTATAAATGTAAAAATATTGTCCATTTATTAACACAAATACTAGATCTCAAAAAACCAATTTCTAAGTTTGCTGTAATCGTGTTTTTAACAAATTATTTAAACAAATTTTCAACAAAACATAACAAACATATCCGAAACAATTGAAGCAAAAAAATCAAATTCGAGTCTGAAATGTATTAATGTATTTGAAGTGTTTTGATGTCCAGTAACTTAATATTTAGTTTATATCTAAAAATATGTACAAATGATTTTACTAAGTTTTTACTTGTCAATTATTTATAAATTATATTTCAATTTTATTAATTTATATATTTGATTTAATAGTTAACAAATTATAGAAATGGTTTAAAATAGTTGTAAAATTTTTCTAACTTAATCAAAAACACTAAATTTTGAACAGAACTGATCAGCAATCGAAAACATTTAACATTTGGGATAATAATTAAGTAAACAATTCAAAGATGTCCAGCACTAACCAAATTCTTACAAATGTTTTGAATTTCGAATTAAAAGAATCTGATACAAATTAAGTTTTGATTATTGATAGAAACATTTTGAAAAAGTTAAACGTAAATTAGAATTTGCTAAGTAATGGACGAGAAAACATTTTGATCTCTAAATTATTGACTCAAATATCAAATCTTGTCGATTGCTGATCAGTTTTGTTCTGGTTTTTATTGTGGAATACAGTTGGAAAAGAATCCTGCTTCAAATATAATAAATTATGGTAAAATAAATTAAACCAAGACTATAAGTATTGAGCTTTGCTTTAAATTACTTTTAAAATAATCTAATATTTGTGGATTTAATTATATTAAATTAATTAAATTTTTAAAAACATAGAATTTAATTTTAAAATTTTACATTTATTTTGTAATTTTTTAAAAAACAATTCAAATTTCATCATTTGTTCAAAAATTTAATGAATTTATAAATTAAAATTTTTTGTGTTTTATTTTGTTTATAATATATAAAATAATTGACAATTAAAAATGCAATAAAATCTATATTTAAAAAATAGTGTTTACTCTATTAGAACAGTATTCTTAATTAGAATTTCTTTGATTATAAAATTGTGTTTTTGTATATATTCAGTATATATATAGAGAGAAAGAGTATTATAAATAATAACTCATTATTAACGAATAAACCAATGACTGAGACACAATTCTTGAGTTAAAATTGATTTTTATATTTGTTGACAAAAAGTTGGCACAACTTACAATTAATCAATTTTTTTGTGTTAAAAGCATAATTAGTTAAATGAGTTAATTAAATAATAAAATTAGTTTTAACTTAAAATTTTATTTCAGTCATATAATAAGTAAAAACTATTCATATTTTCAAAACTAATATTTAAATTGTCTTAACTCACAACCGAAAATATTTTGATTATGTTTAGCACAACTAAGCGAATATCTCTAACTCTATAATCTATATCTATCTAACTCTTAAATATAATGGTTGTAATGATTTTTCTTTCTATAATTTTTGTAAATATTAATAACATTTTTTTTTAATTTAATGATTTGTTAATTAATAAGCTGTTAATATTTATAAATTATCAAAATAATATTATAGTCAAGATATCCGAGTAATTAAAAGCACAGTTTAACTTAGATTTTATTTTTAATTACTTTTATTTAAGTAATTTTATAGAGCAAAGAATTTAAGAATCTTATAGCCATTACATTAATCTGTACTTTAATATAATTGTATAAAACGTTTATTTCAAAAATGTTCTTCGCCTTAAATTAAGAATTTACAAACATTTTCATTATTTCCACAAAACTTCTCGAACCCATTCCCTTAAGCCGTGAAATATTGATTTGTAGTTAATTACCAGAATTATAAACAAACCCTTATAGAAAATGTCTGAATGTTTTTTATACATGTTGTATTGCTTGTCAGGCAAATGATTTTTTATTAACCAGGATGGTTTGATAAATATAAACTCATTTGTTTTTGATCACTTGTTTTTATTTGTATGATTAAAGAATAGGTGTGAGTACTGTACAACATGTCTTAAAGTCATACAATCAAAATTATTTTATATTTGATTTAATTTTGATTATTTCGAACTTAATTCAATTTATTATAACGTTTTTCTATTCTCCTTAAACAAGCGTCAAATCTAATAATTCTTTTCTAAAATTAGTGCATAACTGCCTTTGAGATAATATTTTGTAAATTATATCCATTTTTATCAATATTATTAATTTTCGACAATTAATGATATTATTTTGTAAAATAAATAAAATTTTGATCTTTTAAATAAAGTTAGTTAAATTCATCATTGACATTTAGTTGTAACGTTTTTTATTTATATTATTAAAATTAATAAGTCAATAATTGCTACCACAAAATAGTTTTATCTTTACTTCAATAATCAATAAGTACATACAATCATTAAATAAAATCAATAAATAAACTTTGTGATTATTTAAAATAATCAAATACGTGTACTTTTATTTTTCTAAATTTTAATCAAAAATAATTTTGACATTTTTCGACATTTTATATTATATAATATTTATTATTTTTTAAAGCTAAACATTTTGAATTATTATTAATTTGAAAAAGTTTTATGATTATAATATTAAAGTAAAAAATAAGTTATTTTACTTTGTTTTAGAATTAGCAAAATTTTGATTAATATTAATATTCAGACTTAGAAATCGGAGCTCAATATGAAACTGAAACGTGGATTTACGTCATATCGACAGAAATGAGTAAACAGAGGATTGAACCCTGGCCTCTACTAACTGTTTTATTATCTTATCATTATTCTAATCTATTTTAGATAAACTTTATTCTGTATTATTCATAATATTGTATTTAAGGCTCTGTTCTCATCAGA
>JAQFXP010004312.1:0-10905 GCA_034693685.1 Belba bartosi
TTAATAAGTATCCAGGTAAAGTTGTATTTAATTATTTGTAAATTATTAGTTTATTTTAATTAGCAAAAATTCTGGCCATTATTCTTGAAGTTTTTGCAAAAAAATTTCTATTAATAATAATTTACACTTTATTTAAATAAAATATTAAATTTAAGTTTTCATAACTCATTGAAAAGTGTAACAATTTGTTTGAATAGTTAAAGCTTGGCTAAAAATTGGCATGTTAGACGTCCATTTAAATTGGCATCTAGGGCTTTTCTGAATATTAAATATGATTGTTTAATTTTTAATATTATAAATTGAACATGTTGATTATATTGAACTCTCATTTATAGACTGCCATCTCTACAGTGTTTTGTAAACTTTATTAATCCCAAACAACGAGTGAGTCAATGAGTCAACTCAAAACATGTGTTACTGTTGTTTTGGAATAAATTTAACTTAAATTTTATGTATATTTTACGTTCATTTAATTGCGTTTTAATATATAGTAATTAAACCAAAAGACAAATTCCTAAATGAATCGATTAATTCGAAACAAATCAGCGACTAATCGACCGATTGTCCAAAAACTGTTGGAATTATCGGAAATTGTCTTAATTGCTGACAAAGTAGACAAACAGAAGGCTTTCAATCAATTAGTAACTCATTTATTGTTAAATAATTGCGTTTCGGCTAAATGTCACGATTTGTGTGAACTGTTGACTCAATTGACCGCAAATTTGGTTCATTTCCAGACTTGCGATCAACTCATAGACCGACTTCTGATTGAATTTAATCTAAATTCCGTAAATGACGAACAAATTGAGACAAAATATTTGGAATTGATTTGCGAATCAATTAATTTAAAGCCATTTAAATGCCAACAAATACTCGAAACTATAATAATCCCGAAATGGAGTGGTTTTCCCGAATTGAATGTCGAGACAGAGGTTGAGTCGAAAGAAGTGGCGATTTTCGACAAAATTCATTCACTTTTATCTCAAATAAAAATCGCGAAATTCGAGACTCATTTGTTCCGATCGATTGACCGAAAGTTTCCGTTCAGTTCGAACCCTATCGTCTCAATTCATTCTTATGTTTGTTATATCTATAATATACTCAAAACATATGATTATATCTCGAATAGACGTAAACTATTGTCTCTTATGTTCGACAAACTCTTATGGATTGATTCGACCATCGCTTCCAATAACAAGTGTTTGGTTTCCGAAGACGTCTTCGATATCGATGACTGCAATCCCTTGAATAAACAAATTAAGATTTTGGACCATTCGGTGCATTTGTTGTTTGATTTTATCGACAATAAGACCAAAAACAAGACGACAGAAGAAAACGAAGAGTTTTTCGATTTATTTAAATCTCTGTTTTCAAGCACTATCTTAACGGCCGAAACATCTAATCATTTGCAATACGTTTGGCTCTATTTGTCTTCAGTTTGCACTCAATTCTTGGATCAGTTTATTCAATATCTTTGGGAATTTGGATTAAGTACTGAAAATGTGTTTCAAAGTCGAGAAAAAGCTCTTTATTTCATCAGTTCTTTACTGAAAAACGCGAATTTCGTCACAACTTATACTGTAATGTCTTTTATGAATATCTGTTCGCAAAGAATCCATAAATATATCGAAGAAAACGATCGAATTGTGGAACAGTTGACAACAGAAGACACAATATTTTATATATTATGTCAAATATTATTCGACACCTTCTGTGCGATTCACTCAGATTTGGATAATTTGAGTCTAAGACGAGTGAAAGCAATGAGTTTTCAGCGAATATTCAAATGCAAACTAAATCCGTTGGCGTTCTGTCATCGAGACATCGAATCCAAGTTCCTATCCCTGGCCCGACATTACCAGATAGGCTATTGTGCCCAAAACGGCAATTCGAGTGAAGAACGACTCAAATATCCTTTGGATCCGTTAAACAATGGCTCTTATGTTTTGGCCAAAACTGTTAACAAAATCGAAAAGTTGTCTAAATTTTCGATTAATTCCAAAAATATTTTGGTTAATGAAATCGAAAAATTCAATCGATTTAATACAAGCGATGAAAGCGATAATATGATCGGTTCCTATAGACTCAGTTATTCGCCGTCGAAGACATTGTGGAAAAACCTGTTGAGTGACTCTTCGCCCAATGATCTGATGGACTTCGATTAGGGCTTTGGTTTCGGTTTCGGTTTTACTTAATCTCTATTTAATTAAAATTAAGTTTATATTCAATTATTTTATTATTCGACTATTATTTGATTTTAATCTAATTTATAAACATTTGTTGAAAACACATATAATGTACAAAAAAAACTAATTTCTTAAATATTGTTTTAAAATCTGATTTGTTTTAAGTCTAAACTATTTTACATTCTTTTAGTATTCTTCCTAATGCCGGTGCTTCTGTAGTCCGACCTCTCCTTCAGATATATTTGCGTACATTCGTTCTGGAAGTACTCGTTTTGATACCAATTGGTTAAACAGTCTTTCATTCTATTGTTTTCTGTTCTGCAGTTCCAGACCATCGTAAACGAGTTCTTCAGACAACAATCCCCAAACTCTGCCATTAATTGATTATTGAATTAACTGAAAGTTTTTTATATCAAAAGTAAATTCAAAATCTCAAACCTTTGACAAAATCAGCGCATTTCTCATTGCGAGCCCTTTCGCGCATTATTTTCGGTATTAATACTTCTTTTTCGACATTACGTAATGTCCTATCATTTGGATCTCCTGTACGTATAGACACATCAATTCAATTCAAATCAAATACATATTGTTTGAAAAATTAATTCAATTCGTACCCAATCCGTGCGGACCCAAACACTTTTGTGGCAGAACTGTCGACTTTTCGTTTGAAGACATTTACAATAGTTTCGCCGAAATTTATATTTAGTAATAATTTACAAATTTATTAGACTTAGACTTAAAACAATCAAAAATTAAACAATTTTTGTAAATAACTAAAAAGTTTATACATAATAAATGCACAAAAATTCAAATAAAACAAAACCCCTTTCATTGAGTTAAGTGTGAAAAACATTTTGTCTAATAAGCGCTTTAGACCGTAATTATTGAACTTTTACTAAACACATGTCATTTGTTTATTAATTGATTTAATTTTATAAAAAGTGTTTAATTGTCGTATATTTATAGAAATATTAATTTGAATTAAATTATTAGCAAATATGCCGTTTGGAGACGTGCCGATAGAGTCAATGCGGAAACCGGGCGGTTCTGGCGGTGGATATGTGGCGTATATAAAGTCCTTATATTACGATCCATTTAAATCGTATGTATTTTTTTGGGAAATAACTTATAATTGGATTAAATTTACGAACATTTGAATTGTTAGGCAATTAGTGAAGAGTTGGGTTTTCTTTGGCGTCGGTATAGTCGTGGCCCGAGAGTTGGCAGCAATTGATTTGACCGCTAATGCTGTGCCCAATCTCTAACCACTGATGAGTGCAAACATTTGCATTGGTTTCGGATTTTCATCGCTTTTGCATTCAATTGGTTTTATTTTATATTTTTGTCAAACAATTAGTCATTTAATAGATTTACTTAAATTTAAATATAATTTTTGTTTAAAAGATTTTTGCTTTAATTTCGGCAATTTTGTTGTCATAAATGAAATTAAAAATTGATTTTCTTTTTATAAAATAAAATTTTTGAGTCAACCGAAAACCCGAAGAATATTAAGTGAATCTCTTGTAGTGATTGGACAATGTTTGCCAATTGGAGCCAAACTCAAACCTCTTTAAGCAATTAGTTTAGTTAAACACAAATAAACTTAATTTAATTATCAAACAATATATTAGTTTTAATAATCGACAGATTCTCGCATTTAAATTGTTATTTATTTGAATTCAACTTTAATTAACAAAAATAGAATTAAATTAAAGCGAAGAAATTCAAAGTTATATTCGATCAATACATTTGATTAATTCTAAAAACATGTCAATTGAGGAAGAGCTCACTCCTTTGGCATTAGTTCTGGAATCGATTCACAATATTCTTAGTGTTATTCACAGTCCGGGAGAGGGGCCGAGAATGGCGTGGATTCCTCTCGAAGACAATGACTTAAATAACATTAAAGAACATCTGTCCGAGTCTTACGATTACTCACAAGATTTGGACAATTTTATGAGTTCTATCAATATTGAGGACAAGTTTGATAGTAGAGATGGTTTGGTTCGAAATGAAGAAGACTTTCAAATTAATGCGAATAATGAGAACAAAAACGAATTCAAAGAGTCGACACATTTGGAGAAAATACTAAACAATTCGGGAAAAGAGTTTGAAAATGCATTTTTGAAATTTGAAAATCTAATCATTGTTTTGGCCGTTAATCTGACTGTTATGTCAGTTATAGTAATGATTAATTCGCTTTTCTATATCTTTTCGCGAACTACAAACACAGAATTAGACAAAAATTGGATTTTATTCATATATTCATCGCTATTAATATTTGTGTCGACACTCATTCAGTCTGATATTCACTATTGCGTTATAGGACGCGGAAAAACAAGGGATTGGGATAATTGGAGCAAGCTTCTTGCTGTTTTACTAGTTATTGATTTGTCGTTTTTAACAAAATTTATTTTTGTGGACATTGCGACTAAAAGTTTTTGTTTTTCGAAACTCTTGTTATTGTTTTGCTATTTGTATCGATCGATAAATTTGTTTATTTTGCAAACTATGGCCCGAATTGTTAAACTAAAGACCAAAGAATATAAGTCAAAATTAGCCAATTCTGTGATTCGACATTAGGCCAACAATTGAGATATTCTTTCAATGTTTGAATTAATTTTTGAATAAATTTATATTTTAACATTTTAAAGTTTTATTTTCCTTTTCAAATAATTAAATAACTTTATAGTATTTGGATTATTTGGTTAAATTAATTTTTTAAAAATATACACAACTGTACTAAAGGTTTTTTAAAAATATAATTTTAGTCTTTCTACTATTTCTATGTAATTTTATTTGTTTAGTCCTATTTTTTTACTTTAACTAAATAATAGATTTTGTAGATAAATAAACACAATTTTTGTTTATATTTATTCATTGAATGTTTGGAAAAAAGTTGGCTTTTACTTAATTCAAATAAATATTGCACAAACTGTAAAATAACATTTTTTATTTCAATGCAAAATACAAAGAGTTTTTATACGAATTCAAGTTCAAAATCAATGTCAAATTGTTTGTTTGTATTTTTTTTTATAAATTTAAAACAAACAAACACTGAGTCTTGATAAACAAATACAATTGATAGTATGGGTAAAATATGAAATTTTATTTTAGCACTGTAAACTTGTTTTAATAAAAGTTTATCCCAAAAAGTGCTTACTATTCAACAATGCATTTTACGGCTATTTTTGTGCTCTTTCTTATAGTAATATCAAATGTCTTAACCGATGAAAAAGTTTACAAAATTGGAAATCTGGCGAAAAATGATTTTGTTTTGACTAAATCACAGCTCAATTCTGACGGAGAGTTTATGAGAACTGTTTCAAAAGAATTGGGAAAAGTTTCTGGTATTGAAAAAATTGAGTTTACTTTAAGATTTTAGCAATTGCAATATTTATTATTACAAAATTTAAACATTTATTAAAATTTAAAATCTTGATAATTTCAGACGAGGTCAAATTTTTCATCGAGAAATCCTTACGCATTGCTAAATCTTTGCTCAGGGATTGGATTATGAAAAATGTAATTTAATTTAAAGTTTTTAATATCTCTAAAATTAAGACTAATTTTAATTTAAAAAAGTATTGTTTTTATCCGGCATTAGGAGGACGGAAGCGATGCCAGAGATCGATCTTCGGGTGAAAATTAATGGTTTGAAACAAATGGTTAAATTGCTATTAAATTATCAAGCAAATGTTACACAGTATTAAAAATTTATAAATTATTAAAAATTATATTTACACTATTTTTTTTAAATTCAAATGAAATTAGTTCAAACAAAACTTGACATTAACTTAATTTAATTTTCATCAGTAAAACCATTAAAATATTTTTGAATTTCTCTTTACAAATGCGTTTAGTATTTATTAATTTTAAAAAATTATATTAAGTAATACTTATTATATTAATACCAATATATTGACACTCAATAAACAATGTATCAAAAGTACAAGTAGTGAAAAGCCGATCTCTTTTGAGGAATAGGTTTACGACAAGTCGGACAAACACTCTCTGACTCTAACGCCATATTAACACAAGAATTGCAAAACAGATGACCACAAAAAGTGGCCACAATTTGTCGGTTTGTCTGAACAATGAGTAGCCGATCGTCGAGACATATAGAACACTGCCATTCGTTGTCTTTGAGCTGATCTATCTCTTTGCACGTTTGCAACAATTGATTCCTTTCTATATGAATGGCCGCCAATTCATTAATTAAGTTTGAATTCTCTTCTCGACATTGTTTTAATTCATGTCTTAGAGAATAGTTGAGTTCTTCCATAACCGACAAGTTTTGGGTTAAGTTTTCAATGAGTTCTTCGTTTGCAAACATTTGACTGTTTGCAGAACTGCTCGTATTTTCTTGACTTACAATCGACTTACTTATGGTTAGACTTTCTTCAATATAACAATTAATTTTGTGCGCATTCGAGTCCATCGATACAGTTCGGGGAGGTATGGGAGGCGGAACTGGAGGTCTTTTCGATGGTTTGTTCTCTTTATGTTCATCATTACACTTAGATGTGAGTAAAGAACTATAAAAAATTGAGGTTTGTTTGCGCCGACGTCGCGGCGGTGGCCGAGGAGGAGGTGGTGGAGGTATTTGTGGTGGCGGTGACTCTTCCATTGCTGATGAGTCGGAGTCACTAATAGTCAAATCCCAGGGAATGGTTGAGTCGGAAGAGTGCGATAAGTCTGACATTCCGTTTAGGTCGAGGTTTGACGAACTTTGACCCAACGAACTGCGAGACAACCGTTTCATTAGTCTATGCATTACTTTCACTTCAATCCAAACACTGGTTTTAATTTGATTTTGATTTGATTTTTGTTTATTATATTTATAGCTATTTATAAATTAGTTTATTCATTGATAGGTTAGTGCAAAAGTAAAATGGAAACAAAGTCTCACTTAGAATACGGCAAACAATTAATGGAAGTTCAGATATAAAATGAAGATCTGGTGAGAGTAAGGGTTTGGGTATATCTTATCGGAATAACAACGAGTTTCTCATCAAATAAAGTTAAGTTTATAACTGTTTCAAAACATCAGAACAAACAGTAATTATCACTAATTCAAATACTGATAAGAATTGTTTAAACAACTTTAACGGTTCCCATAGCACAGGTATATACTGAAAATGTTGTACTAAATGTGCAAATTGTGACATAATATTAATTAGATTTAACGAATAATGCGAATAATACTGGAAATGTCGACATTTTAGTGCAAAATGTAGGCTAAATACAAAATACGAGTAAAATTGTAGCTAAACTGTAACACAAGTTCCTGCAACTCAATCCATACAATCATAACAGAATTGCAAAAACTATTATTTCGAGTCTTTTATTCATTCATTCATACAAAAGCATTTTGAAGTCAATTTACAATTATTATAGTTATGTTTCGTTACATTTGATATATTTTTACTACAAAACATTTGTCAGTATTTAGAGAATGTATTTTCATATTTGATGAGTACTTTAAAGACTAATTATATTGAAAAATCAATACCAGAATTGATAATAAGAGAAATTAAAGATAAATCGGATGATAGTTCGGTTGACCGTCTTTTAGTGGTTTACGACACGTCGGACAGTGCTTGGGCTGACGGGTAGAACTGGTGAGACTTTGGGCACAGACTGAACAGAAGAGATGTCCGCAAAACGTCGACACAATCACTCTTTTACTCGAAATAATTTTGGATTTATTGTCGAGACATAGCGAACAATGCCATTCCTCAGCAATTTTTTCGTAATGCTTGAGTCGGTTCTTATATAAGTTAAGCTCAACTTTTGTTGAACTCAGGTCTGTCTCGAGTGACGACTTCTCTGCACTTAACTGTTCGACACTTTGCGTCAGTATTTCATTCTTTCGCTCCAAAACTTGCAAATGAGTTATCATTTTCTCAATCAGTTCTTTGACGGAAATCTGATTCTTGGGTTCGGTTTCATAATCACTCTTCACTGGAGTAGTAATAGAAGACATAATTGAATTTCTTCTCTTATTTTCAGCAAATATCTCATCACTTGAGTCTTCTCTGAGTTGCGTCAACGCCGACACCGAAACGGATCTCTTCTTCGAGAGATTAGATCCAGGACTGAGATCACTAGTCGAAGATTTAGTTGCATTTCGTCGAAACCGTCTGAATCTACCCTCACTTTTGGTACTATTCGGCGATTCGGGTGACGTATGTTTAAACAGTTGTATAAATTGACTCATTGTTCGTTGGCTTAGATATATTGGCACAAAAAACGGTATTTTGAAATTAATAAATAAACTAATTTGAAAACTTAACCTAACTAATTAACTAAATAAACATATTCTCAGCTTTTTAAAATTAAATTACAACTATATAAGTAAACTAGAACATTACTTTCAAAAAATGAAATCCTAATCTTATTTCAATAAAGTATGAAAATTATATGAAAGTATATAAAAATCTGATAATTAATTTATAGGCTATAAATTATAGCATAAAAGCGATTATGCAGTGAATTGGTTGAAAAGATAGTAAGAAATTCGTAGCTATTGTATTGATAGCGTCTAGAAATGAAGGTTAAGTTTATATCTATTATATTTTTATTTGCTTATTACTGTATCGCAATTACCCAGACCTGTACCAACTATTAATATAAAGGTTTTGATTTGATTTAATGGGTTGTAAGTAGGGGTGACTTCCTATAGAGAAATACGAAATCACTTCACTATTAATATTATATTAAGTTATTTATACAATAGATCGAAAACACGTTCCAGAATATGAAAATCAGTTACAACAACATGTACTGACACACATTCAACTAAATTACACTTTATTTTGTCTTTATATTACTTTTCGTATTATTCTGATGTCAAACACAATCATTGATAACCAAGATAAATCAATTATTGTTTTATAACTCAATTCAAGTATGTTTTGACACTTGATCTGTAAAAATCAAATACAAAATCTCAAAGTTCACTCCAAGTATCGCAAACCATGAATCGGATAATAATAATTTTTTCTTTGTATGTACAGTATATTCGCCGCTATTTGCTTCAGTAAAGTCTGATTGAGTTAAATATAGTAATCCATTGATTGTAAATGAGGTTAAAATAACTTTTGACTTGCATTGGATTTAGTCAAATGTTAAGCCATAAACTTTATGGCATAAAATTGACGTTATATTTGAAGTTGACAAGTTTAAATTTAGTTTTATTATACAAACACAAAATAATTTTTTTTAATCAATGAAAAATAATAGATTTCACAAATCAATTAATGTTAACCACATTTTGTTAAATTTTAAACAAAATTTTAGTTAATATATTACAGATTATAGATTACAAATTATTTACATATACTTCTTCAACAAATTCAGTATCGAAACTAAAGACAAAATTGAAAATCAGTTTTGCATTTGTCTAAACATTCGAGGAATGTGAGAAGAGAGTAGTAATTGAATAAATCACTAATTATTTAGTGCCTTCTGAACTTCAAAAATATTTGCAATGTTTAGAATTGCAATATATTTACACAAATATTCTGTCATTTGATACAAACGAGCCACAGAAGGGCATCAGTTTTCTGAGGCGAGTTTTGAGGCCCGGAATGGTTGCAAATGTTTTTGGGGGAGAAATAAAAATAAACATTAATTTTTAGGCATTAAAACTGAATATTGAAGGTTGCAAGAGCAAATTGTATCGAATGACAGAATGTTGAAATGTCTTACAATCTTATGCATTGCTTAGATTTTAGAATTTAAAACTAACAAACATTTACTGATTATTCAATTATTGCTTTCTTTTAAAAACTCAGGAGAAAATTTAGAAACTGAATAGTTGAAAAAGTTTTATGTAGTTATTTGATTATATGCTCTTCAACAATCAAACTTGAATTCAAAGCAAATTATTAAATAAATTAATACGAATAACATAATACAGTAGTAATGATGATTCGACATAAGTTTAAGGAAACGATCGAACCTTTGGATAATTATTAGAGATGAATGAATGTGCAAAATCAAGGCAAATAAGATTTAAATCAAAGTAAAAGTAAAAATGTACATGCACTACAAAATGTAGAAATAAAAAGTGCAATAAATAGCATTGTATTGTATTAATGCCAAATTACCTTATATTATGTAATTGTGTAGAGATCTAACTCGGGTTAATTTCTGTAAACTAATTTTACATTTTTAAAATTCCAAACCAACACAAACTTTAAATAGTGTTTTAAAATTTGTAAATGTTTAATTCTTGCAAAAGCTTTAATATAAAAACAAATTAAATAGAACATTTTTTAGACAATTGTTTTTAGTAATAAATAAATTAAAAAGTAGAGTTTATATTGAATGATATAAATGTTTTAATTAACTAGAAAATAGCTTTTGCAAACTTTATTTTTAATTGATGCTTTACATTGTTTAAATTTTAAAATCTACTTTGTTTATTGCAAATTTAAATATCATACTAAAGTAAAATATTGTGGTATTAATAGTATTGAAGATTGCAATTAATTATTTAAAGCTATAAAGTAAACCGACTAAACAAAATTGACAAGGATATTGCTGCCTTTTGCTTAATGAGTGCCGTTTACTTGTTCACGGCTTTAAGAAACTTGATTACTGTTTTTATAACAATTATAGCAATTAGCAGCTAACTATATTAGTTTTAGCCGCAATTGGGGGCGTTAGGGGGCTTTTTGGTTGTATTGTTTATGCATTGTAAAATATG
>JAQFXP010004313.1:0-10905 GCA_034693685.1 Belba bartosi
TTTAATTTATAAAAATTTTTAAAATATAATTTTGACGGGTTTTAAAAGTTTAAAGCAGTAACAAATTGTAACTTCTTAAAATTATTAAAAAACAAAAATAAATGTCAACAATTATTTTTAGCAATAAATAATTTGTAAATTTCAAAATTTTAGAAATTTTTTCTAATTAACTGAAAACACATTATAATTTTTTTTAAAGTAACAATCTGATATTTTTCAAAAATATTTTTATATTAAATCCGTAAAGAAATTCCATAGTTGCGATAATTTTAATTTAATAATATGTGCAAAGAATTTTAAATTAAAAAACAAAAACAAATAAAGTTAGTTTTGAAAACGGCTGTATATTATATAAATAAGTAATTTATTTTAAATAAATTTTTAAAAATATTAATGTAGTATTTGTGAAGATAACACAAGCCATGTTTTTGTAAATCAATTAATAGTTAATTTTTAAAAAATTCTAATAATCAACTGAACAAAATAATTTAATTAATTATAATAAATATTATATTCAATGAGGCTAATATATATTTTAACTATTTTTTAAGTTTAATTAATAAATGATTAACAATTGTATTATTTAAATTAAATTCAAAATTATTAAATACAAAATTTTATTATTAATCTATAATTAAGCTTGTTATATAATTAAAAACCATGAACGCAGACAACCCTAATTACTTCCCATGACAACCTACAAAACTCGATATTAAATATATAATAAATATTTCCGGAATGTATTCTATTGTCTAATTCGGCAATCGATTGTGTATTATAGTGACAACAATAAATAAATTTTGTTCAATCTTTTCCCGATTTTCAATTGATAGATCATCAGTGCCCTGACATGAGAGGAAAATCGTTTGAACATTTTATAACCATTTGCTCATAAATTTCTCATTTACCAATCCCTTCTCGCTAACAATAATATGTATTCCAGCAAAATATTTGGTCTTTTTTAGGCATTTTCTTTTAAATTTTTGAAAATAATTGCCTGTTCACATTTGCAACCGTCAGGATAAGCACATAAAACCAAAGTAAATCTTGTCTTATGGTTACCGGTTGTCTTTGCAGGAACTGATTGGTTTTTTATAAAATCAATGAATCGGTTGTGAGGGCAGTCGAAATACATCGGCATTTCAAGCATATTTGCGATCACATATGTGTTGTCATTTTGTTGTTGCTTAAAGTGGTTAGCAAAATTAAGAAACAATAACAAGACTTCAATTGCATTCGGCGGTATTTTCTGGCCAATTGTGGTTACCGTTTGATATGTAAGGCGATTGCGTTTAAAAAACCGTTTTGGCAAACCATTCGAAGCCGAAAAGCGTTCGCCTTCTGACCAAAAGTTTTCAAACACTTCTAGTGCTTTAGACACTAATCTATCGTTAATGATAACAAGTCTGGCCCCTCGTTGACAATTAAACCATTTTTTCACTTCTGTTTCTATTTCTGAATATTTCGGTTTTCTGTTCTTCAGCACTCTTTGTCGTTGTCTAACACTTATTATTCGATTGCCCATCACTTCTCGAAGTTTGTTTTCATTTTCGACCCATTGTTAAACATTCTGGTGTTTGATTGTTTGAAAGTGTTTTGCAGTTTTAGTGAACTCTTTGTTATTATTTTCAAACAAATCAATTACTTTTAATTTGAATTTAATATTAAAGCCTTTTCTTCCAATTTTTGATTTATTCCTCAAAATAACTGATTAATTGTCTTCAATAGACATCATTTCTAGGGTTTCTACACTCTCGCTGTTGTCTTCACTATTATCTTCATTTGAAGACAAATTAATAAAAAAATTCTGTTATTAATTAGTTATTAATGACAAACACACATTGTTTTGTAAAAAAATATGAATTACGACTTTTATACGATTTTATAAATATTAAAAAAATTTTACAGTTTTGATAAAAATTTTGTTCAAAATGTAGTGCAATTGTACCTAGATATAATTGCACCCTGATCAGAAACTCACTTATAATTGCTCGCACTTGTAAGCGGGGTGAAACGGTAGCTTTTTTATTTATGTTAAAATTTGTTCAAATCTGAGCTTTTAAGCTAAATAAATTATCTTGTACAGTTTGATATTTGTATAATGCAAATAAATAATTACAGATAAATGTGTAAAAAATAATATAGCAAAATATATTTTAATTAAAATAAATAGTTTTAAAAACTCTATTTTATCAAATATATTTAAAATTACATAATTAAAATTAAAAATAATTTTTATATTTTATATTTGGATGCAAGTTAAATTGACTCATGTATTGCTGCATTTTTCCTTTTATATTAGTAAGCATTATTTAACTAGATAAATTAAGAAAATGAAAACATTTGTTTATAGATTTTAATTTCATTAAAAATATGATATTTAATATAAAATTTAAATAAATAAATTGTAAACTTATATTATTACAATTTATTAAACTTATAATAAAAATATTTGTTATTTTTATTGCTGCAATTTAATTTAGCTAACTTAATCAAAAATAAAACTTTAATAAAAGTTATGTTTACTAATTTAATAAATATTTTAATTTAAAAATTCATTTATTTATTATACGTTTATGTCAAAAATTTAAACATATTAATATAAATATAGGAAAAAGAATGTTTAAATATAAATTTTTTTAAATTTAATAAATTAAAATGTTTAGAAGTGAGTTAGAGCTTAATATAAAAAATTGTGGAAATTTTTTCTAAATGGAATACTCTGTCTATACGATTATGCTTATTAGAAAACTGCATTAATGCATTTGCCATTAATCAATAGGACATCTCTCGGCCGTCTAATTAAAAAACATTTATTATTCAATCAGTTGTTTTGAAACAACACTTGATTTATAAAAATGCATAAACAATTTCCAATTTATAATTACTAAAATTACATTTGTTTATAAGTGTTATTATTGTTGCGGTGCTTATGTATTTTTAGTTCATATTTCTTTTAAAAACTCAATATTGGTCACATTTCATACAACTAATTAAATAGTATGTGTTGCTTAATTAGACGGCCGAGAGATATCATATTGATCGATGGCAAATGCATTAATGCAATTCTCCAATAGGCATAAACGCATAGACTTAGTATTCCATTTAGAAAAAATTTCCACAATAATAAAATATTTATATAAAATATTGAAGTTTAATATTAAAATTTATTAATAAATTAAACAAAATAAATTAAATAGTGAGCATTAAGATAAATATAAAACTTAAATAATCTTTAAATGTTTTAAAAATATATTTATTGTGATAGCAATTTCAGCTAAGATTTTAATGTCCAATTATTACTAGTTTTTATATTACTTAAATTATTGGATTTTATTAAGTTTTTACTGTAAATTAACATTTAAAATTAAATAATTACTGAGATTAAAATTTAAAAGCTAATTTAAATATAAAAACATTTTTACGATAATATTAAAAACTGTAATAATGAGAATATATAAGAAATGTTATTTAAATTAGATTTATATTATAGTTCTGTTAAACTGAGAATAATGTTGAATTTTATAAAAATTTTGATATTTTATTGTTTGAATAATATTTTTAGATTAATAATATCTATTATTCAAAGATTTTATTTATTTGTATTAAAATTTAACCAGGTTAAAAATTACAATCAAAATGATATAATAAATAAAAAAAACAAAATTAAATCCAAATATTTTATTGCCGACTGCACTGCGTCTGAACTCTGCTGGAAAACACTTCTATAGAATAGGTTTATCTCAATATCCAAATGGATGTACCCATAGATCAAAACTATTTCATCCGATTCTTATCTTTTTTCTAATTTTATTTAATGTAATGAAAAGTTTTATTTCTATATTATTGGAGAATAAAACAACAAAATTTTATTTATATCTTGGAGATTTTTGATATTTTTTAAATTTAAAAATTTATATGAACATTGCAATTATTATAGCTGGCTCAATTACAATATTAACGCAATTAATGCATTACTATAACTATGTTCGGGATATAAGACCTAATTATATGCGAGTCTTCGATATGATGTCTGCAGTCATTACACCCAAAAAGTGCGGTTTAGACGACGAGTCAGTTATTATAGATATACTAAAGAGATCAAATCTAATCCAACCGTTTAATCAGTTTTTGATCGGACATCGAATCGCTATTTAATTTGTTCGTATCTTTCGTTCAATCTTTTAGTCCAACTTCACTCCAACCCCTCTAGAGCCACAAGTTGTACCAAAGATGCAGTTTATGTCTATATCTGTGCATCATTTTACCAATTGGTGTTTTCATCAAACAATTCGAGTGAAGAACAACACTATTTGGCCATCGATTGCAACGAATGTACGGATCGGCAATTCAAGAAATCATTTCCCGTTACTTATGTACAGAGTTTAAAATAAAATTTAATTAAAATATTTATAAAAAGTTCGAATAAATTATAATAAATTAAATTAAATTTTTGAATAAATTATTTGCATTTTAACTCTAAATTTAATACCGATTTAAACGACGCGCCGACATTATTACAGTTTAACGCAACAATAATAATACAATAATTAAATTAATAATTAAATTTAGATATTTACTTGCGTTGTCAAATTAAACCAAGATAACGCCATCAGACTTAAATTAAAGTAATTGAACGCATTAAAAAAAGCAACATTTTAATACAAATTCATACTTGTTTACTTTATGAATATATTTAAAAATATTATTTGTTACATACTTTTACATATTAAAAAATTATTTTAACAAATTTAAATATTTAAAAATATATTTACTTTGCCTAAATTGTTGTTTTTGCCAATACAATTAATCACTTTAATTTAACCCTGATGGCGTTAACTAGATGCAATATAAAAATGCAAACATTTATTTAAAAGTTTATGCAATACAAAAATTAATCATATTTAAAAAATCTAATAAACAACTTAATAATTTACAGTATTTTATTTTTATTTTAAAAGATAAACGTAAATTGTTTAATTAAAAAATAAATCAAGTTGCTAATTTAAAATAACTGCAAAATTTTGTTAAACACCATAAACGCAGACATTCCTAACCACATCCCAAGACAACCGCCAAAATTTGATATTAAAGATATTATCGATATTTCCGGAACATGTTCTATAATCTGATCCGACATTTGATTATGCTGAATTTTAATAAAACTTGTTATGCAATCATGTTTATGGTTTATAGGCATCTGTTTCGACATTTGTTGAAATTCATAAACTATATCTTCACAGCTTTGCGGATATTGTATTTTGCAATTTAATATTTTGTCATGCTTATTTCTATTGTTAATGTTAGCAACGCAATTTAATTCATTTTTCGACAAATCTTTGCAAAATTTTTGATTTGAATTTAGAAAATAATCTTTTCGTAACAAAAGGTCATTAATAGCTTTTTTGGGAATGCAATCGAGTTTACAGTTTCGCTGTATTTGCCGTAAATAACATTTCGTAATGCAATCGCTTCTCAAATTTGTTTGTGTTTTATCGATTAATGAATACGTTCGATAATTAGTGTCGTAATTAGGGTGCAATCGCTTGATATGTAATTCATTGTAAGTAATGGTCAATACATCTCTCAACAAAATCGGGAAAAAATTCTTATTTTTATTAAAATTTGGAATAATATTCGAAGAATGAAAAGATATATACAATTGTTCGTAAGGATAAGTGTAGAGATAATACAGATACCAATTGTTTGAGTGTTTAAAAAATATTCGAATATAATCTAAATCTAAGCTAACATTCCTATACTTCTCATTCAAATCACTAAAATACGTAAAACATTTTCGGAAAATAACGAAATCAGTAGTAATTGATTCTAAAGGTGATATATCTTCAAAATATAAACTTGCACCATTTTCATTCCAACTATCGCCATCCACACGTATACAACCATCACACATATATTTACCACCGATATTGACCATGATACTTTTTAGTGTTAAATAACTCAATAATTGATAAATTATAATTTTCATATGGAATAACAAAATGTTTCGCCTTGCTAAGTAGCATTTTAGTAAATGTATCATTGTAGCATTTTAATGGATCAAACCAGTTATATTTATCATTATATTTAAAATAATTTAAATAATCATGCTGTAATTTTGGATTATTGCTTAAGAGCTTATCCATTGCTGCAAATCTGGGCAAACAAATAGTAATTGCCGGTATTTTCGAGAATTTAATTTTTTTGAATTTAATGTTAACTACTGTTCGACCGGCAATGTATTGGTCGAACAGTTCGTAGGTTTGATATAATAAGACGATAAAACAGTATTGTTATTATAATTTTCAAAATTGGTTTAATTAAATGATTATTTTGAATTTGACAATATAAATATGTTGGTTTTTTGTCAATTTTTAGAAATTCTTTTATATTTCGATTTATTGTAATTTTAATCATTTTATTCGTAAATCAAAAATATAATATTATTAATAAAATTTTATCAAAACATTAGAATATTAATATTTATACATTTACTAAATAAATAATTAAATTTTTATGTTTATATAGTTTTGAATGTTTACATTGAAATTATTTGAATAATATTCGTATTTGTTCTACTTAATTAATATGATAAAAATGCACGTTTAATTTATTTTTTAACATGATAGTATCTGTAATTTAAATAATTTTTTTTTATTAATCAATAAACTTTATTAACAAAATATGTAAATTTCTAATTAAATTATATTGACTATATTGATTTTTTATTTAAACTATAATATTATGTTAAATTATACAAATAAATATTTTGTCAAAATAATTTAATTTACAAATTAATAACAAAGACTAAAATATTATACTTTTTAATAAAAATCTAATATAAGTTTTGAAAATTTAACTGAACCCATACTTGTGCTAAGCTATAACGGCAGATTTTAAAATGCCACAAATAAATGTGAAAACACATTATATATACATCACTCTAAATTACATAAATGCTCTTTAGTTTGTGGGCCGTGACTTAGAAAAGTGTGGCCTATATGGGGGTGGAGATTGAGTTGGGTAGAGTGCATATACTAATTATTAGCTAAAAAAATAAACCGTTTATAAGTTAATTAATTTAAATTATAGATTTAAAAATTTTTTCACATTCAGAGCTTATGCACATCATTGTTATTTATGCTATTCTTTAGTCTTTATCTTTGAAGGGCAACTGTGACTTCTAGAGTCATTTATTACTAACGTTTTTTATAGTACGTTTATAGTTTCAAGTTAAAAGTTCAAAACATAAAATTCATAATGGGAAACAGTTACTATTAATGTTACAATTAATTAAAGATAGGATTCGCTTTTAAAATATTAGAATCGAAATAATGTAAGAAATATATCCAAAAGAAAAATAATTTAAATTCAAATCAGAGTCTAAAGCAGAACTAAATTAATTGTTTGAATATTGAATTACAAGTTTTAATTAGTAATTATTTGCAAAATCAAATTAAATTTAAACACACAATGTATGCAAATAAAAAATTTTTAATCAGATGACCAAGACAAAAGCAACGTATCAATTTTCAACAAGAAAATCTCTTATTATTAATAAATTTTTCTTAAATTTAAAAAATACAGTAAAATAAATGTAACAATGTTTTTTGTTTTTATTTTTAATTGATTATTAATCGTAGTTTATTTATTTACAAATTTCATTCACAAAATTGTTCTAGTAAAAATTGTACACAAATTATAATAAAAATCTTAATTTTTTAATTTGAGTTGCCCTCTAAAGGTCTCTTTTGTCTAATTGTCACATAGTTGAATTAGTAAAATTGTAAGTTGTAAAAATATATAAGATTTTGATATATTTTATTTTTTTATGTTAAATTACGAGACAAATGGGTTAATTAATTGCGAGCGTAGTTCCCTAGGCAAAACTTATTGCTAATCAAATCACAAACTTGTTTATCCGCTCAAAGTATTCGTTTGGGTCGCTATTAGTTATAAAGGTTACTCATTGTCAAACTTTATACCAAAAAAAGGTTCTATAAATTTGGACATATTTTCAAATAAATCCATTTACAAACCAGTTGTTTTGGTTATTAACAAAAATTATCCGATGGGTGATTATGCCGTTTGGCCAAAGGGTGCGACCGCTCACTACGCAAATAACATAAGCGTTACATTTGATCGATTAGGGATTAAATACATTAGTAAAGAGAAAACCCCTCCACATGTTCTCCAACTCAAACCAATTGATGTTTTTTGGGTTTATTTAAAAACAAAGGTTTACGCTCACGACTGGTAGGCCTGGCATTTCAACATTTTAGCAACAGAATTAAGACTAAGTTACGGGAATTTAGTCCAGATTACTTTAAATCGCTTATAAGTTAATTTAAAATCATTATAAGAAAAGCGGCGGATAATGGATCTGAATATCTATTTTTTAATTTATATATTTATAATTTAATTGAATTTTAAAATTAGATTTTATATTTTAAGTATAAATAGTTGTATCCCTTTTGTTATTAAATTTTTAAATTGTATTAAAATATAATTCTTAGATAAATAATTAAATTTTGATATTGAACTTGGTGAATGGACAAACATGTACATTTTTTCATGGGTATATAAAGATTGTGAAAACTAGTGTTTATTGTGTTTAAAAATTATTTTTTTTAATTCAAATTTATTTTAACATTTCGAAAGTTTGTATTATATTTGCTAAAAAAATGTTGACTCTAGACTTTACGAAAACAGTTAAGACCGCAGTTTTTAGGATTAAATTAGCATATTAGACATTTATAATAATTGGAAAAATTAATACTTCATCATAATAACATATTATTTTTTATATTAAGTAAATCAATTAAATTTAAGTAAAATTGATCTAAGTAAAAAGTAATTTAATAATATTTATTTGGTATGAAAAATACTAAATCACAAAATTATTTGTTTTGTTTTATATTAAAATAATAATAATTTTGATTAGAGATTAAGAACCTAATTTGATTTGATTTTGATCAAGCAAACCTCCTTAATTTTAAAATTTTGGATTTATCCTTTTCCCTTATCATTTGTTCACAAATAATGTATCCCCTTTGAGTTTTTTTCCGGCCGCTAACAGCGACCGGCATATTTTTTGCCAAAATTAGGAAATTTCCCATAAATTGGTGCTAAATCCAGTTAGACTGGGTTAATTTTTATCATAAATATATGGGTTTTTTAAGCGTTTTTGAGAAAATCTCTTCACTAATTCCCCCTAGGTTATTTTGGCCAAAATTTTAACAAAAATCACTGACATGAACTCCCTCACTTCTAAATCAGCTGACCTTCTCAATTCAAAAATTTTCCCTATTTTGAAAATTTGGATTTATCTTACCCCCTTCTCTCTAGCATTTGGTCCGCCGAAAGGTTCTCACTCGAATTTTTTATTTTTGGTACCCATTGCGAAAAGGTATCACCTTCAGCGGCCGGCATATTATTTGGGTTTTCTGACTGAAATTGGGACATTTTTTATAACTTGGTGCTAAATCCGGTTATGACTTATTTGATATTTATAAATTAAAAAAAATTAAATTGTCTAGAAGAGATTTAGAGTTTAATATAAATTTAAAAAATAATTATATAAAATATTGAAGTTTACTATTATAATTTGTTAATAAATTAAACAATATAAATTAAATGATAAACATTAAGTAAAATATAAAAACTTAAATAATCTTTAAATGTTTTTTAAAAAACATTTATTCTTATAGTAAATTCAGCTAAGATTTTAATATCCAATTTATACTAGTTTTTATATTACTTAAATTATTAGATTTTATTAAGTTTTTTACTGAAAACTAACATTAAAAATAAAGTAATTACTGAGATTAAAATTTAAAAGCTAATTTAAATATAAAAACATTTTTATGAATATAATAAAAACTGTAATAATGAGAATATATAAGAAATGTTATTTAAATTAGATTTATATTATAATTCTGTAAAACTGAGAATAATGTTGAGTTATATAAAAATTTTAATATTATTTTGTTTGAATAATATTTTCAGATTAATAATATCTATTATTCAAAGTTTTTATTTATTTGTATTAAAATTTAACCAGGTTAAAAATTACAATAATAATGATATAATAAATAAAAGAAAAACAAAACTAAATCCAAATATTTTGCTGCCGACTGCACTGCGTGTGAGCTCTGCGGGAAAACCTTTCTATAAAATAGGTTTATCTCAATATTCAAATGGATGTACCCATAGATCAAAACTATTTCATCCAATTCTTATCTTTTTTATAATTTTATTTAATGTTATAAAAAGTATTATTTCTATATTATTGGAGAATAAAACAACAAAATTTTATTTATACCTTGGAGATTTTGGATATTTTTTAAATTTGAAAATTTATATAAACATAGCAATTATTATAGCTGGCTCAATTACATTATTAACGCAATTAATGCATTACTATAACTATGTTTGGAATATAAGACCTAATTATATGCGAGTCTTCGATATGATGTCTGCAGTCATTAGTCCCAAAGAGTGCGGTTTAGACGACGAGTCAGTTATTAAAAATATACTGAAGAGATCAAAAATATTGTTTAAATTTAATCAGTTATGCATTTCTTTAATGATTAATTTTGGATTTTTTATTACAGCAATTGTTTACTTTCTAAATGGTACGTTTGTTGAATTTATATTAATGAGCTTGCCACATTCACTTATATTTTTATGGGGAACCAAATTTTGTAATAATATAAACTTTTATCAAACTATTTATTTTCATATAATTACGTATTATTTGAAATTGAAACAGAGAGTAATAAACAAATATTTAAAAATTATTATCATGCAAAAATTTGTAAAATTAAAATCTTTAAAACAATTAAATATTTTAAAAACATTAAATGACATATATCTGGAAATATATGAATATAACGCTAATAT
>JAQFXP010004314.1:0-10904 GCA_034693685.1 Belba bartosi
TTTAGTTTATTATATCAATAGGTTTGTTTTAAAAAGATTTCTTATAATAAAGTTAGACTGTAAATATTTTTAAAATTAATATAATTATAATGTTTTAAAATTATATTGTTTAATAACATTATCAATTTTATTGATAAATAAATTTTAATATTAATTATTTTTACTAAATATTTGTTTTAAAAAAAAATTATTTACTGTTTTAAAATTAATTGTAATTTTATTTCAAATTTATTTATTTAAATTTATAAAAAATAGATTAATATAATTAAAAATTTTGTGTTTTCTGCATAAATGATGTTTTTTCAACTTAAATTAAAAACTGTAATATATTAAAAATTAAATATTTATTATAATATAAAAATAATTTGATTATTATTGGCAAACAAATAATTTGTAAATATTTTTGAAATTAATTAAAATTTAATAGATTTTAAAATAAATAACTTATTTTTGAATTAATTTAACATTAAATATTTTTAATAAAAACGATTATTTAAAAAAATTAATTTAAAAAATTATCTGTTTGGAAAGTAATTGTATAAATAATCAAAATATTTGTTAGCCTCAGATAAGAGTCACCCTCTAATGAACCCTTTCACATCTTATTTTTCTTCTCAGATTCGGGCAATGATAATGATAAGAAATATACAAAATTGGAGTTAACGTTTTTAAACAATTTATATCAAGCAAAATTATTTGAATATATTTGGTTTAATTAATTATAAATTTAAAATCTAGTTTATATAATATTATATTGTTAGATTAAAATCAATAGAGTTGATATGTTACTATTAATAGTATTTTTCAAAATGGCAAATATCAAATCAAAATATAATTACAATAAGAAAATAATTTAAATTATAGGTAGACAATCTGATAATAATAATTGTTTATAAATACAAAATAATCTTCGAAACAGTAATATTAAAAATCGTAATTTTAAAAGATGTTATATCATGATAGATTTTTAAATAAATTAAGTTTACTACGATAGCAATGTTTGAAAATAAGCAAATTTGAATTTTATTATAATTTGAATAGATAGTTTGAATAATTATTTTTTAAAAATTTATAGAAGTATAGTTAAAAATAAGATTAGATCATGTGACCTAACAAATTATTTTTATTTGTTTGATTGCTGTATACAAAATATTGGTAAAATAAATTATAATATGTAGTGGTGAAAACATAAGTTAATTACAGAAATATGTACTAGTATAATTTACATAAAAATTCATTTTTGTCTAAAATTTCCAAAAATAATACTGATATAAATTTATTTAAATTTTTTATTTATTTTTTAAATTGCTTTGATTGAATTGATATATTTTGGAATATAAATTCGATTTAAATATTTAAAATAATTAATTGAAAACAACAAAATTAATAGTTATAAATAATTTTGCTATTGTAAAATAACATTATTTTTAAAAATTATTTAAATTTCAAATTATTTTTTGATTTTTACCCAAATTATAATTATTTAAATAATTTGAAAATTAATAATTAAAAATAATTTTAACATTTAAAAATTACTTAAAATAATTAATTAATACTTATTTTTAATATGCATTTCTAGTAGAAATCTTAAGCATTTAAATATATTGTTTGAATATTTTATTTTAATAATTAATAAATTATTACAGTTATTTAAAATAAATTAAAACATTTCTATAATTTTATAATTTTTGAATATTATTTGAAATATTAAATTTAAACATCAATATATAAAATATATAATATTATTTTAAATAATTTTTAAAATAAAATAATATTAAATCCATTTGGCCAATTATATTTATTTGTTAAAATTAATATTTTATTTTAAATTTTGATATATTATTACAGTTTGTTAATATTTATTCATTACTGCTAATTGTTTTGGTAAATTATAATTATTAAAATAAATGATTAATAAAATTTAGGCAAACCTCAAATTAAACATGAAAAATATTTATATTTTTAATTTAAAATTTATTTATGTATAAACTATACTTATTTACTTAAGCAGTTAAATTCCTTGTCAAAACGGTCGTAGAATATTTTAAAGCAAAGCATGTTCTTTATAAAGTAGTGAGATACATTTAGTAGTGTAATTAATTATTGCTATACACCTGAACTCGGGATTTGATATTTATGTTTTAGTAAAATTCAAAGGCAACAAAAATCATTTAGTACTGTTTTGCATGTTTATTGTAAAACAAATTTATATATATATAATTTGTGTTTAATTTTTCATAGTAAAATATTTAACTATTTGCGTCAAACAAATAAATTAATTCTAAAAAACTAAACAACATAATAACATTATAATAAATATAGTTATTTTAAACTTGGTAGTTTAATTAATTTTATTTTTATTATTTTATATTAAAATCAAACACTTTATAACAGTTATACAATTTTTTTCGTTTTGTTTGCTCGAAAAATAAGTGAATGTCTTGAATGCGAATTATTCGTAAAATACGATTAGTATTATTAATCAAATATTAAAATCGTTTGCATAATTCGATTTCAGTTTATTTATACATTTTTCCCAAACATTAGATTAGTTTTAAATATATATTTTAAATTAATTAATTTAATAAATAATTACTTCCTTTTCGTAATTAATTTTCTGTAATTGTTGTTTCAATTGATTTATTAATCAATGAATTGTTTTTTTTTTAATTTAAACCAAATATTAAACAATTTATTTCAAAACTTCTATAACTACTCGATTTTTAAAACAAAATATTTTTTAATTTTAATTTCATTTTTGTTCCGCATTTTTCGTTTTTATATTAAAAATAAATTTAATTAATTGAAATGAATTTTAATTTAAATAAGTTTTTGTTGAGTAAGAACATTCAGAAATTTTTATACAAATTGATTATTGATTTGTTTTATTCAATTATTGATTGCATTTATGTATGATTATGTTTGATCTATTAAGCATTTATAGATAAATAAAAAACTAATTAATTGATTAAATAATTTTTAATTATAAACTAATAAAGAAGACATAAAGAACTGGCAAAGAAGGTTTAATTTGTTTTTTAACTATTTATATGTTTTAAAATTGTTTTATTATTTATTTTTATATTTTATGTAATTGTCGCTATTGTCAGACACAAAGACCGGTATATTTCGTTAATTTAATATTAAATTGTTTGGACTATAATTTATTTATAAAACTTGTTGTTCAAATCTATCCGTTTTTAGGGTTTCGTTGAGAAGAGCGAACAGAAATTCATTGATTTGTCGAATTATTCCGGAAGAAAGGTTCGGCAGAAACGAGATCCAAAGTCGGAGATCGATTGCAAGACCGGAGTTTTGTGGACAACAACCGAGGTGTTTAATCTAATTATTTAAAAAAAATTGAGAAAATATTTAAAATAATGCATAATTCGATTGAATTAAATTCATTAAAAGAGATGGCTCGACATATTTGATTCAATTATTTACGCCAATCCGACCTCGTGTTTACTAAAAACAAGTCGGCAGACATTAAGGCACCGACGCGTCCACTATATCCAACCTTTTGTTTCCGCAACAAACAGATACTTACTAATCGAGTTGATGATTCTTTGCCTGAGTTTAAAAACGCATCGATTTCTGGGTTTATTAAATTATACAAATTAGCCGACGATGGAGTCATTAGAACTGTTGATGAATTGGATTCAACCGAAGTGTCTGATTCAAAGCCGACAAACAAACAAAATTTATTCTGTGTATTCTTTGAACGATACAACAATCCAGGAAATTATGTCAAATATAAAACAAATGATTTGAAAATTTTGAAACAATTGTCAAAACAATTAAAAGATGTCTTGAAGTTAATTGAATTGTAAACGTTTTTTAAAAAGACAATTGACTTAATGGAAACAAATGTTGAAAATGACTTAATGGATGACAGCGATAGCGATAGTGAAAACGTAAATACGAACACCGAATTCAAATTGAGCAAAGCATTGATTAAATTGAGCCAAGAGTTTTATGAATACGACAGTGAACTGATGGCTAATTTCCCGGAAACAAATAAAATTGATTCAAAAATTATTCCGTTTTCGGTTTTGAAAAATTCAAAACATATTACCGTCAAATCGTTCATTGATTTAATGTCTTTGCTGAAAACTCGCATATCTAAATATAGTGATTCGATTGCGTTCATTAGCCATCTATTGTTTTAATTTGATTCGATGGGCCACTGTAGAGCACATTTCGTACAACAATTATCTCAGCTGTTTGCCCGAGGACTGGCTTTTCATAAGCTTTGATTTTCACATTTCTGCGTCGAATTGTGTTTTATCTTATGAATAAATCAACAGTTTAAGCGCTCAAATTGCAAAACACATCAAATTAAACTTATTTCCGAAGCATGACATCAATAATCTTTTGATCCAAATTGTTAAGGATTTCAATTTACCGAAAGATATTGTTTATCAAATACAATCCTATTATAATCTAGTCTAAACTTTTTGATCTAAAACTTAGTAAATGTCGAGCAATGAATCAGTTGCCAAAATTCGAGAGATTAGCTCTAATGTCAGTTCTGATTGTTTTAAAACAAATTTTTTTTAAACGACTTAACAGAGAAGAGGTTAAGTTTTAAAGCACTTAATAAACCAAATTTATTTATTTTAAAAAAATGGAAAAATTATGCGCAACTTAGACTAGAGCTCATTCATTCGTATTACATAGCGTCTTGTTTAGGGTTAAATTCTATTTTCAAATTTCAAATTATGCACTCAATGGCACTGAATACAAATTAACGAATTCAATTGAGTCGAACAAATCGGGTATTTTAAAACTTGTTGTTATCAAATTGAGTTGTTTTGTAATTAAATGTAAGACTAAATAATTCATTCTTATTCTCAAACAAATCGAATTAATATACTTTTATCGAGAATTCATTTATTGACAATTATTTAGATAATCAATTCGAACGATACAATCGATTGATTGAAACTTTTAATGGTAATTTTTTTTTGAAAATTTTTTAATTCTGTTTTAGTATTACAAATATATTTTGTGCATTTTAATCATTATTTCTGTTAAATATTTTTTAGTTTTTTTGTATAATTTTATAAATTATGAAACAAATGAATGAATGTATAAAAACAATTAATATATGAAAAAATTTATTTTAAGAAATTTAAATAAATTCCAAAACTAAATTAAAAATAGCTACAAAACAATTACAATACAAGAAGAGCACAAAACTCTCGGAATAGTCGGCAAATTGATTGTTAATTAAACCGATCGAAAGGTTCTGATTTGATCGATTGAAGGACTGGTTGTGATCGCCGTTATTAAAGTTGTTTTGAATATTGTTTTCAATTCTGAGTATATCTCCGAATATAAAATTTGACTTATCCTATATTTTACGAAGAATTAATTGATAAAATAATTTTAATTTATAAATAAAATTAGAAAGTTAAAATTATTATTTTTAAAATTATAATTTACAAATTTAAAAAATAATTTATCTAGCATTATTTTTAAAATTATTTTATATTATCAGATATAAGCCGTAAAAGTAATCGTGTATTAAAATTAAATAATTAACAAATTTAATTAAAATTATTTTAACGAGAAAAAATAATAAATTAATAATTTAAGTTTATTTGATTTGGATTATGCTTGCAATAGACTGACAATACAATGTAATTAAAATACATCTATGAAAATATTGTAATAATATGTAATACTCACTAAATAAATTTTTTTTAATTATATATATATATATATTATTTATAAAATGTTTAGTTCATTTTAATAAATATTAAAAAGTTCATTTAAAAAATAATATCCTCAGATAATAAATGATTAAACAGTGATTCTGAAGTCGAATATGATTGTGACTCAGAATAATAGTTAATTGAGTAAATAATATGTAAATAGTCTATATATGTGAAAAACTC
The DNA here is from genome assembly GCA_034693685.1 of Belba bartosi. Classification (NCBI taxonomy): domain Eukaryota; kingdom Metazoa; phylum Arthropoda; class Arachnida; order Sarcoptiformes; family Damaeidae; genus Belba; species Belba bartosi. The sequence continues at coordinate 5,907 of JAQFXP010004314.1, forward strand.
TCCTTCAGTTGATTAAGGTTTTTTTCCCTTATAAGATGGAAAATTTTGTTAGTCCACATGTTGTTGCAATATTATAAATATATTTAAAAAATACAAATAATCTCGTGTACTCTCTTAGAGACAATTTAATAACGTCCTTATTCTTAGTAATTATTCTTAATAATTAATTCAAATTTGTTATATAAAATGTTTAATATATTTTTAGTTTATTAAAATTAAAAAAATTAATTATTTATTTATTTTGTATAAATCTATTATTAATTTTATTTTTAAAAAAATTTGAATATATATATATTTTGTGAATGTAATTAAATTTAAAAATTAGCATCCTATGTTTTTGGTTTCCCCAATATAATAATGCAAATAATTTTACATTAAATTTTATTAATAAATATTATTATTTTACAGTCACTCAAATAATTTGTTTATAAATATAACATAAGTTTTATAAAGTTAAATGTTATTTAACAAATTATTATATATTTTTTGAGCTTAAAGCAAATATTTAAATAGTTTAAGTAAAATGGCATTTAAAAAAATTTTAAATTTTATGCTCAATTTGCAATTTTTATTTTATTTAATTAATGTTTTTATAATAATTGCAATTAAAAATTTTGCGACAAATAATTTGCTTTCAAATAGTTTTAAATAATTAAACAAATTTTATAAAATTAAATTTGTTTAAATTTTTGTTAAATTTAATTATTAATTCACTTAACCTAAAGGTGTTTTATTTTTATCTACAATTATACATATAAGTTAAATAAATTATTTATATTAATTTAATCAACAAAAATAAACGCAAATAATTAAAAGTTTTTTACAATCGGATAGAGTATTGCGTTCATTAACAATAACCCAAACAATTATTTCTTAGATTGATTATTTCCGGGAATTGAAAACAAATAAATTTGTTTAAAGTTTTTCGTGACAGTCAAAATCCTCTTGAACTTATACGAAGAAAATAATTGTTTTCAAATCTTAATTTGGATATTGATTAAAATGGAATTAATAATCTGCGTTAATAATTAAATGATGATTTACATAGTCCAAAAAATTAATTAAATTCACTTACAGTTGTGACTCAAATATTCGTAGCAAAAAAATATTTTACAATTGGATAATCAGATGATATTATTGATACTAGATTAAGGTTTTTTTTTCAAATGTTTAGCATTAAATAGCTAAAAATATTAACATTTTTTAATATGGTAAATCAAACTGACTCGAATGCTTAAATTAAAAAATACTAAAGTTTATAATACTTTACTGTGTATTTAGTTAATTTATTTAAAACATTTTTTAAATTCCCTAAAAGTGAAAATTATTTAACGAAAACAAAACAATGTTTTTAAGCCTTTAAATGATTTCAAATTTTTATTTGCGCAATTGATTACAAAAATTATTGCATGATCAAATTACAAAATTAATAATATTAACATTTGAATATGTAATATAAATCAATTATATATCAAAATAATATAACTTTATTATAGTTATCAATTTCATTAATAAATATTTTTAATATTAATTAATTTTAATATTAATTTAAATGGATTTAATCAAATTTATAAACTTAGATTGATATAATTAATAAAATTTTTGTATTTCCTAAATAAATGTTTGAATTTAAACTTAAATTTATTTAAAGTATTAATATTTATTATAATGAAAAAATAATTTGATTATTCCTGGATTACAATATTAAAATTAATGTGGAATGTAAGTAATTATAAATTAAATAGATTTAAAAATTGGTCTACCGAAGCTCCAGTGAGAATCAAATTATTTTTTCAATATAATAAATATGAAAATTTTTAAGGTACTACAGTTTTTAATATAAGTTCAAATAACAACATTTATGCAGAAAACACAATAATTTTTTTAATTATATTCATCCATGTTTAGAAATTTAATTAAATACATTTATATTAATTTTGCAATTAATTTTAAAGTAATTATAATTAAAATTTTTTTATTAATAAAATTTCTAATGAAATTTAAATTTCTAATATTTTTTAAAACTTTATAATTAAAAAACTATTTAACATAGTAAACTTATATTAAAATATTTAATTAATTATAAAAATGAATTGTCAAAATTTTACAATTATATTTAAATATATAGTTTTTGTTGTTTTTCCAAAAATATATTATGTTTTTAATAACATTATAAATATATTATTTTTTTAACTGTAACAATTAACACAAATCTTTTTTATTTTTATATTTTAATATTTAATTACAAGATAACGATAAAAGATATTTTAAAATTATTTTTTTAAAATTAATATTTATATAAACTTAGTTTAAACTAAAAATAAATTATTATATAAACAATTAAATTGTAATGGAAAATGTTGTTTGTATAAAATATATGTTTTAACTCAATATACTAAACTTAAAATATAAAAACATGATTAGCTAGATTTATTATTTTTATTTAAATTAAATATGTATTCAATTATGTTTTTTCGTAAATATTAAGTTGAATTTTAATATTGTTCATAAATTTTAAAATTTTATATTAATTTAAACACAAACTAGTTTATTATTGTTATGCAGATTATAACGTTAATTTTAAAAAAATTTATTATTTATCAAATTCATTAGGTTCATATGTTAGGTTTAATTTATTTTTAAATATTTAAGTAAGCTATTTTGTTGAATGACATTTCAACTACAAAACACTAACAAAATATTTTACAGAAATACAAAAATTGATACAAAGAATTATTAGAGATACAGTACATATTAGTCAATTACTAGCACGTTTTTTTTATTCTAGGACGTTTAGTTTTTATTTTATAAGAAAAATAAGTTTTTAGAGCTTTTGATTAACTTGGTTATGAATAAAATTTCACAATGTTACAAATAATTATTTAATAATATTTTGATAAATATTTTTTGTGAAAATGTAAGCCAACAAAAAAAATTACTCAGATGTTTAAATATAAATTTAATAATTATTAAAATATATATTGTAAAATAATACGCAAAGACTTATGGCATAATTTAACTAGTAATAGAGTTAAACATAACCCGTAAAAATCAAATTATTTTATTATTATAATAAATATAAAAATTTTTAATATATTACAGTTTTTAATTAAAGTTTAAATTACAACATTTATGCAGAAAACACAATAATTTTTTTAATTATAATAATCTATGTTTATAAATTTAATTAAATAGTTTAAATTAATATTATAATTAATTTTGAAAAAATAATTAATTTTTTCATAAAACAAATTTTTGGTTAAAATAATTAATATTAAAATTTTTTTTAATGAAATTCTTAATAAAACTAAAATTTATGATATTTTTTAAAATTTTAAATTAGAAACAATTAAAAATAGCAGCATTAATTTTTAAAAAACTATTTAACATAATAAGCTTATATCAACATATTTGATTAGTAATCAGAAATAAATTGTCAAAATTTAACAATGATGTTTAAATATATAGTTTTTGTTGTTTTTCTAAAAATATTATTTTTTTAATTGTAACGATTATCTCAATAAAAAAAATTGCAAAAATTAATTGTTACTACTTTATTTTAAAAATTTACAATAAATAATTTAGTTTAGATTTATAGCAATAACTTATTTCATTTGTAATTATTAACGATATAATCTGTTTAAAAATTTTATGTATTTATATTAATAAAAATCAATAATAAATTTCTCTTTACTCCCAAACAGTAAATAAATACTGTACATTTAATAAAATATTTAATTTTTTAATTAAACAAAATTTACGGTTTATTAATATTTATTTATTAGAGATATGTATAATTATTTTAAATAAAAATTATATATTAATAACTACAAAATTTTATATTTTATGTTTTATGTTTTTTTAAATTATTAATAAATAGCTAAAATTGATAATAATTAAAATTTTTATTAGTTTTGGATTTACAATTTTAAGCCAAAATAAAATAAAACATAAAATTTGTACAAATTAAAAATAATTATTCAAAACTTTATTAAATTTATTTTGGTTATATTGTTGCAAATTATATCAACAACGTAAAATTTATTTATTAATAATTATCTGATTATATTTTTGTTGATAATTCTAACTTCAAAATCAATTAATTTTATTTATAAAAATTTTAATAATAAATAAGTTTTAATTTGATTTAATCATTTAATTTTTTTAAATATTTTTAATTTTGTATATATTTTAAAAATAAAATAAAAAAAAATTTAGCATTTTCTAAAATTTGCGTTTATAATGTAGTTGAAACTGATTTTTATTTTTAAGAACATGCATTTATAACGCGGAGTATAAGAACATAAACCTCGAATTTACTATATCAAAACATAATCTAAACTTTAAAGTTTTACGATATTTATATGTAAAAATATGAAATACTATTATTGATATATCGTAAAACTATTATTCAATTAAAACTTTTTTTAATTTTAAAAAATATTATTGTAATTTAGTAATTTACAAATTTAAAACAATATTAAATTAAAAATTTACTTTTGAACAGTTTTTGATTTTATTTATTTAATAAACATTAATGTTAATTATTAAAATTTTTAAAAAACTAATTGTCGTTTTAACACAATTATATTTTAGCTTGCATTGCTTAAAAATACATAATTGTCGAGCCAAAACTTATAAGCATTTAACAAATCACAAATCATAATTGTTCAATCTGAATCATCATTTTACTTTTTCAATTGTGCTGTTTAATTTTAATATAATATTTTAAATCTTAAATTTACAATAAATTTAATTGAATATAAATAATTAATATAAAATTATATTATTAATTTTTTCAAATATATTAATTTTAAATAATTTACATATAATTTGATTCTTTTGTAATTAAATACTGAATGGCATTTTTAAAATATAGTATATTTTAATAATATATTTAAACTGAATTTTAATATTATAAAATGTTACCAAACTGTAAATATTTTATGCAATTAAAATTAAATTATTAAAAAAATAATTTTTTTTATAATTATTGGA
>JAQFXP010004315.1:0-10902 GCA_034693685.1 Belba bartosi
AATTAGTTTGAGTGTAAAATACAAGTTATACGAATAAACTTTTACTCTATATAGTATCCGAACATATTTTTGCCACTGAGTACGGCTCAATTATTTAAAACCCAAAAATTGAAATGCCTACCACTGATTATAAATATAGAATTATAGCTAAAAATTATCCGGTTGTTTGCACTCCGGGTTTATATTGTACTCTAGTTTCAGTTAATAAGTTTTAAGTTTTTAAAATCAGTTCTGCCCTGATTAAATTTAAAACAATTTATTCAAAATATTTATTTAAAAATTAAGGTAATTTCATTTTTAATCATAGAATTCTTTCTGAATATCTACATGTTTATTTTATAGAATACAGATTATTAAAAACTAAATTAATTAATTTCACAGTTTAGAAGCAAACATTTGTTTATTAAACAAAAATTTTAAAAACCATATTGGCACAAAGACTTAATAACTTAATACATAATAAACAAACAAAATAAATTAAGTAAAATTAATAAACAAAAATTAAAATATGTAAACAATAAAAATTAAACAAGCAAGATAGAAGTCTCTACTATTAAATTATTATTAAAAATCTGAACAAAATATATTTTTAAAAACATGAATAAAATTATTTACAACTTGTTTATTGTAGCAAGTTTAATTAAAAACTCAATCGAAACAATAAGTATAGAATGTAACACGAGCAAGTTGTTTGAGATCGACGATAGCGCCAGCAATTTGTTTGTAATCGGCGATCGGAGGAATAGATTCCTGACTAATGATCGCGAATACGAATATTTCTGTTCAGTACAAAAGTCTTGGGTTAAAGACATTGGCGATTACATCAGAGAATGTATGCCTAAGTTCTCGACACAAAAACTAATGACTAGAAAATTGGGAAATCAGATACAAATGCAAGCGAATAGACTATGCGATCGACGACTGCTTGACTTTAACCAATTGTATGTAAATACAAACTGTTTGAATAAGGTATTCATAATTTAATGCACAATCTATTTATTTAATTGTTTGAAATTGCATATATTTTTTAAGATATATTTCTTATTATAAATTAAGTTACAAAATATTTAGTTTTTTAACATTTTAATTAATTTTTCTTAATTGAACTGATTTATTCAAACTAGATTATAAATAATTTGCATAACTGTATGGAAGATATGATCGATTATATGAGTTTAGTTGAGCACAAAGTGGTTGGAATTGAAAAGCTAACCCATCTCTGTTGGTAAATCACTTTATATTAATTAATCAAATTTATGTCATTTTTCTGTTTGTTTGACTAAATTATTTTCAATGTCTGCGCACAACTGATACATAGTTTGGATAAATTACAAACAATTCAAACAAAAATAAAAATTAATTAAAAGCTATAATTTATTCTATTTATTAATTAACAACTAATTTGTTAAATTTCAAGACTTGAATCATTAATAACTGGACACAAGTGTACTTTGCACTAAATATTTTTGTTAGTTGAATGTTAGACCCTGGAGAGTTAATTCACACAAACTTGCTTTAATTTGTTGAAATAATTTTGGTTTAAAAAGTATTTTATTTGAAAGTTGATTATCTATAAAATTGTTAATTATAAAACCTCTTTATCAATTTTAGTTTCACTTTAGTTTTTATAAATATGTTTTAACAGTTTAATAAATTATTTTAAATATTTCCTATTTTTATTTAATTAAAAGTTAACATAAAATAAAATTATATTGCTTTAATTTTTTCAATATTAAACTTTTTTGATCAAACAATAAATAATTAATAGTTTATCCACTTTGATAATTAAATCTTATATTTTTATTAAATAAAAATTCACTATATTTGTGGTTAGCGTATAAAGTTATAAATTTTTATTAAGTTAATCTAACATGCAATTTATTTTTTGAACTCATATTTTTTTAAATTAAAGTGCTTAAGAGTAAAAATTTTAAAACACTCAACTAAGCTTGAGCAAGATACTCATTTTAAAGAATTTAGTCTCTAACAGTCCCAGGAGATTTTAAGATTAAATTTTTACCAGACTAAACCGCCTTGATTATGAGTGTTTTCATTGTAATTTTTTGCATAATAATTTAAAGAAACAAAATACTATTTACTTACTATTTAATTAATTATTTTAAAAATTGGTAATTTATTAGCTCTATATTGAATTTTAGCGGTTACTTAGAAATGCGAAATTGCAGTCGACATACAATGTATACGCATTTGAAGCACTCGTGTCATAAAGCAATTGAATGGTTTGACTCACTTATGTCGGGTTATAGTCTGAGATTTTTCAAACAATTCTGTGTTACACAAGAAAACTGTTCGCAAAATATTTGCGAATCAATTCAAAAATTTGACAAAAGTCTGAAGAAATCTTTCGCTAAAAATAGAGACAAATCTATTTTGCCGGCAATTATCAGAATTATGCAAAACACAGATATTTAATAAAATATTTTATTACAAATAAAATACTTTTATTTATATACTTATTGAAAAATATTATATTATTCTCAATTAATTTTGAAAATTAGTATATTATGTTAATACTATAGTTATTCTAAAAAAAAATAAAAATCAATTAATAATGATAAAAGTCTTCCAATTCTTTTAATTTTTCGACATTTGTTATAAAATGTGGTAAATAGTTATCAAAAAGAAATTCAATAATTTCTAAATAAGTCTTATTTTCAAACCCGGGAACCATTGACTTAAGTATCGACCAATTATTCCTCAAAGCGTTAATCGAAGTGTTTGTAAACTTATCTGAAATAAAATCCCAATCGATATCGAATTCGGTGTTGAAATCGCATTTAAACAAACAGTAAATCAGTTTTGAAGTATCGCTTTTAGACCACTTATAGTCGAATTGATCAAAGTTTGCAATTTTCCACTTAAGACTCGTTTGCCAATGAAGTCGACACTGAATATCACTTCGGTATATATCCATCGATTTAATCAATTTCTTAAAATCAATACTTTTATTGAATATATGTTGAGACAAATCAGTGGTATTTAGTTGTGTCTTCATAGCGTCGATAAGCAATTGGTCTTCAGCTGAACTCCATTTGCCCTTTCGATACAACTTTCCACTTATGTCGTAATTGTTGATAACCTCTGAGCGGACAGACGTCGGATAACAATTGATTTCGTTTGCAATTTGAGTCCATTGACTCTCATAAATAAAATACAAGTCTTTAATCCGTTGTCTCTCTTCTTCGGTCAAATCCTTAAGACGTCTTAGAGGACAGAATCGACGTCTGGCGCAACCGATCAGATGTTTAATCCTCCGGTTCGGCAGATCTTTGGCTAATCTTAAGAAATAATTCTTTTTTCTCAAAAACCGTTTTAATCCTATCTTCTCAGCCATAGTATATCTGTTAGTATAGGCAAAAAATCCCAATAATTGTATTTTTCTGTTGTCTTCTAAATCGAATTTATCACAGAATCGATTCCAATTCCTCTTCAAGATATCGATCTCGTCTTCTCTTAATGGACTTCTATCGACAACCAAATTATGTTCTCTTATTAGTATCAACTCTCGACTTCGTTTCGAACAATACGATAGTATTAGATGTAGAGGTGAGTCGCTTAACAGACTCTTCATTTCTTTCCTATTTTCCTTAATTGCATTCAATTTCTCTAAATTTGTTTTAAATCTAACCCTCATTTTGATTCCAATTAATTCGAATTATTTGACTCTTAATTATCAGTTTTCTATATTAATTCATTTGACAAAAACAAAATATTTATTTTCACTTAATATTAATAAATAACACAAAATTTCCCATAACTTCAGTATTAATTTAATACAATTTTAGACTAATTTATAAATCAAAAAACATTTAAATTATGTTTTTGCTTTAATAAAATAATATAGTTTTGCTTTTAATGTATGAAAGCATCAGAAGTTAAAATTAGACATTGATTTGAATAATTTATTGAAATAAAAAAGAAATGAACTATTTATTTATAATTTTGATTTTAAATTCATAAAAAACATTATCATAATTCACAACAATTTATAACTTAATAATCAAGTTATCTAAAAGTAAACTCCGAAATCAAATTAGTCAAAACTTATTATTAATTAATTTATCAAGTAATCAAATATAAACTAAAAAGAACAATTTTAAAATTTAGTAATTTTTTATTTACTTATAGCAAACTTCTAATTAATAAAATTAGCATGATCGAGTTTTTAACTTGACTAATTAGCACTTGAATAGGATTTTAGATATTTATATTTAGTTACTGACAATTAGCATGTTTATTTTGCTCACGAAGTTAAGAAAATTCATTACTATTGCTAAATTAATTAAAAGATTATCTATTCTGGTTTTAGTGGCCAATGGGAGCGTTAAGGGGGATTTTGGCTGTAATGTTAATTAAATCTGAAATAAAATTGCAATTTTTATGGTAGATTGGCTAATTTAAATAGAAATCTAAAATCACAATTTCATTAATAAAAATTGTAATATAAATAAGCGATAAAATGATTTGACTCATAATGTTATAGTTTTATCTCTTTTGTTGACAAAGTATGTTTTTAGTTAATTTTAATTATTTTTATCATGTCATATTTCAGATTAAATTAACATTACAGCCAACCCCCCCCCTAACACCCCATTGGGGCTAAAATCTTTATAGATAACTTCTTTCAGCTATTTTAACAATAGTAAATAATTTTTTAAAAATGGGTTAGCATATTAAATAACCTAATTGTAAGTATGAAAATACAGTCAATACTTGAAAATAAAAGCCATTTGAATAAAATGCAAAAATATCTTCGAGCACCTTTTTGACCTGTCCTATACTCAGGACTTGCATGCGATTCTAGGTCATAAATCTAATAGCTACTAATTCCTGTTAAATTCAATAACTTTAATTTAGTGAATAAACATTACTCTATAAAAACGTTTAATTTAAAATCACATTATTGTTATCATAACATAAACTGACTGTTCATTGAATATCGAAATCATTGTCTGTTCGAACATTTGATTAGTTTTAAGACTAATAAATCAAAAATAATTTGTTTTATGACAAATACAATGTAACTAAAAATTAAGACTTTTAACATTAGCCTTAAAACCATGATTTTTATGGCTTATGACCAGAGTGGGGCACAAGATAAGAAATCAAAATGTTTGTTAGCTTTTATACCATTTGTTAAACATACAAAAACAATATATCTGCAAAGACCTAGAAGGTCAACCAACCTAGCCTTAGACTATTTATTTGAGTAATTTTATAGTAATTAAATTTTTTAGTCAACTTATACTTGCTTAATTTTAAAAATAAATAGTTTGTTTAAATAAGTTGATTGATAAAAAATTTAATTACTATAAAATTACTCAAATAAATAATAAGTTTAAAAAAAGTAAAACTTAGATATAATTGATTTGTGAATGTATTTTGAGTTAAGATATTCTTAGGGAACCGCTACTAAACTTATTATCGAAACAAATCATCATGATTATGACAAAAATGATATGACAATAGAGTGCAATTGTATCTAAATATAATAGTGACTTGGAAACTTAAATACAAGTGAAATTAAAAAAATATAAATATAAGTAAAAGAGTAATCGATTTTTTAATTATGAACTATATGTTTGTGTTCCCTAAACTGTTTGGTGTTATTAGTTTCGAACTCACATCCAATGTATTGGCACTTATAGTCTAACTGTTTATGACGTTTCATATGTTGATGCCATGACTTCTTAAGCGAGTATTTAGCCTCACAGGAAGGCCAGACACAGTGGTATGGGGTGAGGCCCTCGTGCACGTTCATGTGTTGCCTCATCTCATAGCCCTTCGGAAACCACTGCTCACATCCGTGCCATTCGCACTGAACCCGTTTGGGAGGCCTAAGTGTTTTGCCCGAATGGCCCAATCGGTGAACTTTCAATTGATAGTCACTTATAAACTGTTTATTGCATTTACGGCAAATGTGTTGTTTAGTGTGATATTTCACATGTGTTTTGTGCAAACATTTTAATTTAGTTTTAAATTCGCAGCCATTTTCTGGACACTCGAGCCATTCGAGGTCTGCAAACAGTTCCAAATGATCTTTAAATTTGTGTTGAGAGAGTGCGGCCCAGTATTTGAATATAAGTCCACAGCCCAAGACATCGCATTGGAATGGCTTTAAATTCGAATGTTTTGTCATATGTTTAGTTAAATTATTGCTATCTTTGGCATTAAAGCCGCACCCAATCCAATCGCACACGTATTGACCCGAATGTCGGACCAAATGTCGGTTTAAATACATTTTATTCGGGAAAGTGGCCGAACATAGATCGCACCGAAAGGCCGATTTGTCGGTCGCCGTATGAATCACTTTATGATGTATTAGATTACTAGTTCTCCAAAACGTTTTACCACATCCGGGCCATTCGCACATTAACTCCTGATCCAGAATTCTGCCCCTTTTGTCCGCTTTATGAATGACAGACTCGTGAATTCGAAGCGCTTTTATTGTCCCAAACCTTCGGTCGCAGTTGTCATACAAACATAAATGCAATTTTTGTACCGATTTATCGACTTTGCCATCACTTCTGTTCGCCATTCGTTCGCATTCTTCTCCATTCAAACCATTTTTCAAATGACTTTTCCTATGATTTGTTAAATACCGCTTCAAATCAAACGCTTTATCACATCCACTCCAATCGCATTTAAATGCTTTTTCGCCTTTCGTTTCGCGTTTTCTCTTTTTTCAACTAATCTTTTCAGTGGTTTCACTCAACTCTTCGTCATTTAACTCATTATTATAGCAGAACTCAGTTTCGCTTTCATTCAATTCACTTCTCAATGCCTTTTCTGATAGAATTTGATTTAGACTTTGAATTATAAATACTTTTTTCGGTTTTTTGTTATAAACTTTTAATGAATTTTCATTCATTTGTTCTTCACTTCCATTCAAATCAACATTTTCTTCATTTCGATTGTATTTTTGGTCATCATTTTCATCAATTATCTCATCTTTAATGTCATTCATATAATACAAACTATTGTCTAATACTTCTTCGGCAGTCAATCGACAACTATTTTCAACAATCTTTGAGTCAATTAAGTCTTCATTCAATGCATTAATGCTTCGATATTCGAGACCTAAAACCAAAAAACAGTTTTAATTCAATTGACATAAAATATAAAAAAACTATTATTACTTTAAATACATTTAACTTACGCTTCGCTTCATTCAAATTAATAATCTCTTTCTTAATCTCTAAATAATTAGTGAATTGAAAACTTTTTTCGTTTTGAAATTTATCGATAATTTTTTGATAACGACTTAAATCGGTTTTCAAACAATCGTTTTCTCGTTTCAATTGATCCACTAATGCGTACAACTCCTGTCGACTCATACTTTTCAACTCTTCTAAATTCATCTTTAAATTTGAATTCAATTAATTGAAAACCAATTTATTTAACAATTAATGAATTTTAAGTTAAGAATTACTCAAAAGTTTTTGTTTACAAATAGTTGTTTACATTTTAGTTATATGTTTGACACAAATAACGACTTGAATTGCTCTTTATTTATTAAATAGTCTGTTGTGAATCACATGACTAGTGTTTACATTTTGTTTTTAATATCAAAAATATTATTAATCAATGTTTATTGTCATTAATTTAAATAAATTTAAATGATTTGACACTAAATATGTCACAAATATATAGCAAAACATCATTTGATCGCTTCGGCGATGACTTAACTGAAGTTTTGTTGAGTTATCTGTCATTTGAGGACTCATTTCGTGTCGAATGTGTGTCCAAACAGTTCCAGAGGTGTGTTCATCAAAAACAATACGAATTAATAATTGATAACAAAATTAGTTATAAATTAATTGATTTTGAAAATCGAAATTCAGATAAAGTTTTACTCAATTTAAGAGCATTTGAGTCAATCGTACGAAAGTGCGGATCAATTCAATTCATTCAATACTCTAAAGTCTATACAAATCAAAACCAATTGTTTGACTCAATTATCAAATTCTGTAATCATTTAATTGCCATTGATTTGGATCTAAAGAACTTAAGCGATGAGACAATTGACCGCTTTTTCCGTACATTTGGTCCGAAACTGAAGAAAATTCATTTGAAACCATTTTATTCGAATTTTAATAAAACAAATCTTCAGTTTTGCTCTAATTTAAGAGATTTAGATGTTTTGAATCAAAAGGATTTGTCGAATATTTTTGATAATAATAACGAAATTCTATTCAAAAAGTTGAAGAAAATTCGGTTTCATTTTACTAATGAAGACTCGAATCGATTCGAACTAATGGTTGAAAACAATAAAAACAGTTTAGAAAGTGTTTACGTCTTCATTGGCTTCGGATGCACTCAAACTGCAGTCCATCTCCTGATGGAACAGTTGGCGAACTTAAGACAATTAAGACATTTGGAGATTATCTTCAATTATTCGACTATTTTTAGCCAATCTTTTGCTCAATTATTGAAACAAATGTCAAACAATTGTCGAAAACTGAAGAGTTTTCGCATCGATTTGAAGCTCGAGTTTTCATCACAAATACGACTCATTTTGAATGCAATCAAAGACTTTCGACAATTAAAACGATTAGATTTGAGATTTGTTTCGATGAACTTTGAGCCAGAAATGAGTGATTCGGATGTGTTTTGCGAATCACTTAAGGAATGCGAAAACTTGACTCATTTGACACTAAATTTCAATCAAATGAATGACCGCTTCTTCACTGATATCGACAAACATTTACCGAAACTTCAATTTTTGAATACATTTCGAGTGAACGCAAAATCGAAAGCTTTTATATTCAGTTCACTTAAAAAGTTGACAAAATTACAAGACTTACGATTAGGTTATTTATATGACTTCTATTCACAGCCATTAGAAATCACCGATTCTTTTATCAAAGACTTTATGAATGAATTTCCGAAAATATCCAAATTTTATTTGTCGGGCAATACTTATTTCAAAAATTAATTATTACTCTATTTTTAATCTGTTTTTTAATCAAATGTTTTTATCCCAATCACATCAATCACATCAGTCGATAAATAAATGTAAAAAATCCGAAAAAATTATTCAAAAGTTTGTTTGAATGAGAATGTAGTCATTCCTAAAGATGTGATTATTTTTAACAAATTTATTCATTACTATAAAACTTAACTAAAATCTTAAATCAAATATCAATTAAAATAAACAAAATAACAGATAATTGAAATTTTCTTTTCTTTAATAACTTGATTAAAATATATGAATTGAAAACTAATACAAATTTATAAAATATATTTCAAACATGTTTTAAAAACGAGATAAATATTAAAAATTGCTTTACATTTGAAAATCAATTAGAAAACGACTCGAAATCAAATGCAAATAAATATAACTTAAAAATTGAAAAAATATATCGAAATAACAGTAAAAATACTTAGAAAAGCCAAAACATCATTTAAATACATTTGAGTATATGTTAGGAAAACTTCAAAAGAGATCTGAGAAAAGATTGACGAAAAAACATTTGAGTCTTTAGAAAATTCTTATTAAGAATAACAATATTTCGTTTAAATTTCGGGTAAAAGAGACGACAAAATCTATTGGCAAATGTGTCGAACCAAACGATCCTTAACTCGATGTCTTCGTCTTCAGTGTTTGTCTCGAATTCTGTTATTTTTTGGTCTAAAACCTCGCACTCATTGCTGCAGATCTTGATGTAGTCAATGAGTAGTAACTCGTAATGGTTTTCATTTTTCTTAGTTTTTTCATAAATTGATTTCAACTTCATTTCCAACATTTTATACGAAATAACGTCTTGAAAGTTATGAAACAATTTGATCATAACTTCACTGATCGACAGTTTGTCGTTCGACGGCTTCATTCGAGTCAACCAAATGACGACATTTTTAAGAAATGTGCGAAATATAAACATCTGAAAGAGTAGGTCTTCATTGATCTGATCCATCATAGAGTTATCGATTTCATCTGACACTACTTGCGCTACAATTGGAAACTTAGCCACAATTTGCTGTTTGTTAGACATAACTGGATAACACATAATTATAAGTTTGCAAATAATTTGAATAAAAACAGTAAAATTGATTTGATTCAAAAATTGATGATTTTATTTGAATGCAAAAAATAAAATGTAATAAAATGTTGACTATTACCTCTGAATCGTAGTTTTAATCGAAGTATTTTATAAACTTGTTTATTCTATTTGTTGCGATTAATTATTTTTAATGTCAGACATATTCGTTTGAGTCAGAAAATAGCTAGGATAAACTTTTTCAAAAATATTTTCGCATCACACTTTGTATAAAAATGAATTAAAGTTTGGACTATCGTGCAAATATTTGACTAAATCTTAAATTATAATATTCAGAGGTATTCATTTTTTATATTTTATCTAGTTAAAAGCTGCAAACTAAATTGAAAGAATCCTTTAAGACAGATGTGGGGATATTTAATAGTTTAAGAGTTAATTAACATTTTAACTGTTTACTAAAATACAAACACCATATAGTTCAATGCTATAAAAACCATAGTGGACATAGCAGATATGTGTTGTTTTATGCTATGATATAAATGTTAACAAAAATTTTAATTTCTTATCTTGCCGGTCTTATCTTGATTTGACAATACAAAAAACACATTCTAGTCTAAATGTTAAAATTTGTAATAAGCAATGTCTCTAGAAAATATGCTCGCGTGCATTTAATTTTTAATGTCTACTAATGAGTATGTTTTACAGCAAAACTCGTGTCCCATTAGATTATTAGCGAAACATTCCAAAAACTGATTTTATTCCTCACTTTTAACGGCATGCCGATATACCCTTAAGATAAGGTCTGCTTCACTCTATAAGCGCACTGCAAGTATATGCGCGGGAATACGGCAAGAAAAATATTAATTTTAATTTAAAATTA
>JAQFXP010004316.1:0-10901 GCA_034693685.1 Belba bartosi
TTTGTATTATTAATTGTATTAAATAAAAATAAATGACTGCCAAAAATGCCCCTTTATGCTATTGATTGGCCTCTGTAGCTTAAAAGTAAAAATTAATTTATTTATATTTGTTAATTTAATGATATAAAAATAATCAATTAATGCATATGCAATTAACCTAAATGAATTAATTAAATAAAAATTTGTATTATAATCTAAATAATTATGTAGTGCTGGCTGTAAATTGTCTAATATTGAAAATTCATAACTTTTTAAGTTATAAAATTTAATTTATATATTTTTAAACGGTTTTATATGACTAATAAATTTTTATTTTTTGTCAAATATGCATTTTTTGTACTATATTATTAAGTAATAAACATAATATCAGTTTAATGATGGTAAAAATTTTTCCGATTATTTATAATTATTGTCTCAGTTGTTACAAAATTTGGTACTTTAAGTGTTGTATAAAAGTGTGACATTAGGACAATATTAATATCTGAAATAATACAAATATAAATAATAAGTTTAAAAATACAAAATATTTATTAAAATACAATATTTTAAAAATAAAACTTTAATATTTTAATTGTGTTTTAAGCATTAAATAATATAACGTAAATAAAGTATGCTATAATTAGTTATTATAATTTTAACTTGTACTTAATAATAATGATAATGATAAGTGTTTCAATAATTATATAAAAATATAAATTGTTCAATTTTTGGTAAACGGCAGAACAAAACTATAGACGTCACAACATTGTTGCATGCGCTATTTTTACGATTGTTTCATAATAATTTTATTTTTATAAATGCTTATCTTTAAAATACAATAAAATAAATTTAAAATTTATTAAAACTAATGTTAAACGTTTTTGTATTAATCGATTTAGAAAACATTAAAAACCTTAAAAACTTTTAGTTTTTGTAATTTTAATTGAATCCAAATTAATTTTTTATTTATATTTGTTTTTATATTTTCGTAATACTCTATAATTTATTATATTATAGTAAATTAACAAAAAGTCTGTTTGGGCATTTTTATGTTTCAATAAATTTATTCTCGTGCATATTTATATATATTGTCAATTGCAATAATGTTGTGACGTTCAAAGTTTTGCCCTGATTACATTCAATTCCATATATTAATTTAAATAGTGATAAAATGCAAAATTTTAAATTTGATAAACTTTTACCAAACAATTTAATAATAAAATCAGTGGAAACTCATTTGTTTAGAATTGGTTTATGTCTTACGACAGACAATCATAATATTAATTTAGTTCAGAGAAGATCTTTATTACATAAACCTATTGTTGTTTTTACACTACTATTGATTTGGTTTTTAAAAAATATATTTATTTTATTTATAAATAACACTGAAACATTAATATTGTTAATTTTGGGTGATTTTTCATATTTTTATGGATTTAAATTTCATTATAACGTTGGCTTAAATCTATTTATATTTGAATGCATTAGTTCCCAAATAGTGTATTACTATAACTATAGAAATGGTATAAAACCGACATTTCTTGCAGTGTTTGAAATGATGTCGGGTTTGCGTTCGCCTATAAGTATAGGTCTCACAGATGAACAACACATCATTAAATTAATTAATAAAACAAAAATTATATTAAAAATAGTTAAACTAAATACAAATATAATAATACCATTAGTTGCTATTATTACAGCAATAGCACCATTTTATTTTAATTATAAATATTTATATTTGGGTTTACCAAATGCAATGATATTTTCTCTTCTAGTACATATTTTAATTTCTAACTTTATTTATCAAGTTTTTTATTTTTACATTTTATGCTATTATTTAAAAATTAAAATTAGATTTATTAATCATTCAATAAAAAACTTAAAATTTTGTGCAAAATTTATTAATACAATTAACTTAATTTATGTCGAGATTAATGAATATAATATTAGTTATTGGTCTAAATATTTGCTGTTTTTCTGGATTAATATCGGAAGCGCTGTTATATTTTTATTAATAATTGTTATTTTTAAACCAATGTATCTAATTGTCAAATTATTTTGGATTTATATATTTATTATTATTTTTTCAATTTTCTTATTCGTTATATTCACCGCTTCTTCAGTCAATACCGAAGCGAATAAAACACATAAACTATTAATACGATTATTAGTCGCAAGATATTCAAAATTTAAACGAATGTCAAATTATAATTTTAAAGTAAATATAAAGGTAAATAAAAATTCTTTTTTTAAAGATATTTAATTTATATATTATTTGAAATTATCAAATTAATTTTAAATATTTTAAAAGTTGCAATCATTATCTGAACAAATAAGCACAAAAAGAGTTGGCTTTTCGTGTTGGAAGTTATTTACCATTAATTCGTTTAAATGTTATGAAGTATTTATTTATAAATTTTTGAATTTTTATTTTAATAAATAAATTTATTTTTAAAATAGATTCTTGTTTATTTGGCTCTATTATTTATCAAAACTCTTAAAAAAACTACATAATTGCATTTTATAAATAATTTATTATAATAAAAATATTCAGATTAATAAAATTTAAATTGCTTTATTTTACTTTTTTCTTATATTTATTTGTAGACCTGTTAAAAAGTGATCCGCGGGCGACTATATATCAACATTATTTATAATCTTGCAAGTAACTTTTGACTATGTGTTTGAAAATATTATTTTATTCATAACTTTATTAACTTAGAAATAACAATCAGTTGTTTATAATTTTTAATTTATTTAAGTTTGAAATATAAAATATTTTGAAAAAAAAGTTAAAATTAAACTGGCGTAGTTTTTGTATTTATATTAATAATTGTAATATCAGACTAATTGTTAATTCGCATATCCTGTGTCTTAAATAATTGCTTATTAGTCACATAACTGGCAAATGTGTAACTATTGCTAATTATTATAGTATTGTTTTGTAAAAAAAAGTTGAAACAAATCTAACAGTAAACTGAAATTATTTTCATATGTTGGTTTGATATGTTTATAAGCAAGTCATATTTGATGTTTAGTTTATAGTTGTTATCATTAATATTACCAGTTTTAGGTGGAACAATTTTTATAATAACAATTTCCCCAATGTTTATGTTGTCTAACATTTTAAGATTTAAATATACGCAAATATCAAACAAAATTTTAACAATAAATGTTAAAAAATTTAAACAAAATATAAATTAAATGTAATCACAAACAAAATTAAACTACCGTAAATAGTTGCTATACCATATCAGCCGGTATCTACGCACTGTTAAATGGGGTGCGGCCAGGGAGGCCAATCACCCAGATAGGTTAGCAAAGGTAGGTCTGTCAGACAGCACCGGGAGGTCATTTAGTTAAATCCACCCATGTAGTTTTTTATATTCAAAAATTTGGTATCTCGCGCACAAGTAGCTTCACATATAATAAAGGTAGATAAGCCCTAAAATTGGTCACAGGTTTATCCAGATTAGTTCAGCCAAATAGTATTTCCGAAAAAACCCCAAAATCTGTATTTTTCATCGTTTGGCTCTCCACGTAGAGTGTTGGAATTATAAGCCATTATAAGCACCCAAGTAGGTGGTCAAACAAATTTCAGATTACATAACATTAAAAGTAATTAATAGTAAACAACAAATAGAAACCACGGCCAGAAAGTAACACCGTGCTAACTTTTTTATTTATTTAAATATTTTTAAAATTTTAGATTTATTTAAAAGCCAAAGAATGAGATTTTATTAAAATTTAAAATAATTCTTATTTGGTTTAATGAAATCGTCAATTTTTAAACTGAAAGATCTGAATACTTACTTTAGTAAACTTTTATTTTGAGTTATTTTATTAACTTCTTTACGAATGCATTGTTTGAGTTGTTTAATGCATGAGTGCTATACGAGTAAACCTTATCTTTAAAATATCTCTAAATAAATAAATCCGCTGCTGTAAAATCTAAAGAGCAACCTGGTCAGCTAATTCCGTCTCCAACAGTAATGAGTAATTAGTGCATTACTTTATTAATAAGTTTATTAATGCATATCTCGTGCGTCAAAAACATTATAAATATCTTTATAAATTATTCTTAAAAATGATTTTATAACTTTTATTTTAAAAATTAGAGAATTCTTAAAGAAAAATAAAATAATAAAACTATTTTAATAAAATTTCTTTCTTTGGCTTTAAAATAAAGTAAACTTTTTAAAAATATTCAAATAAATAAAAAAGTTAGCACGGTGTTACTTTTTGGCTATTTCAATTTGACACTCTATAGCATGTACAGTGTAAAAAGAATTTAAGTTTACAAAAGTAAAAATTTATTTCTCTAAAAATACAAAGTTTAAATTTTTATTTAATATTGTAATTTATTTTTTAAATACATCAGTTCTTTTTGTAACAAGTTTAAGTATTATTGAATCGATTATAAATAAAATTTTAATTTAAATAAATAACAACTTTAAAAAACAAAAAGTATTACAGATATTATCATTAAATAAATTGCATATTAAAGAGAAAATTTTGTCATTTATAAATTTTATAAATAAATATTTTCAAAGTGTCCACCTTCCATTTCAATCACGTGTTTAAGACAAACACGAAAATTTTTAATTGAGGCTATTTTGTTGAGATTAAGTTATCAAGGCATACATAATAAATTTGCGTTTTATAAAACAATTAAAAATGTTATGTGGCCTATTATTTATATATTTTATACAAAATTTAAACAACAACATTAATTAATTTAACATAAATTTAAATTAAATTTTTTAATTAGTTTATATGCTATATTATAATAAACCCAATTATAACAAACAGCTTAATTTTATTTAAATTATTACTGAACTTAATAATCGATTATAATATTTGACTATAACTTTATTTTTATTAAAGAAAGTTTTCACCTCAATTTAATCAAACTAATTAGCAAAGTAAAATTTTTATTCTACCAAAATGTGTAAATTTACACACAATAAAACAATACAAATTTAAAAAACAAATAGTTAAATATTAATTTATTATTTTTAATACCGTAATACCCCACATATAAAGAAATAAAGTTAATCTTATTTTATACCTTCATGCCGTTTTATATAGGGTATTACAGTACAGATAAAATTTTTAAGAATTATACCAAAAAGAAATTTACAATTTTCTAGTGTTTTATTAAAATAATCTTTTTAATTTGGGCAAATAAATTTGTAAAAATTTTTTCCCTGATCGTTTTTGGAATTGGCAAATATTTTGAATTTTTAAACAGTTAAAATACATTTTGAATCCAGTCAACACATTTTAAAATTTTAGCTGAAATGCAAAAGGGTACATTTTCTAATCTCCCTGATGACCAGCTTGCAACATTAATTAAATGCATTTGATTGTTAATAAAATAAAAATATGGGCCGTCACTTTTACCTAAATCATTATTATATATTTTTATTAAGTTAATTAATGAAATAATTTAAAATAATATATATACTTTAATTAATTAATATTTTAACATAAAACCATTTTTAATTTAAAACAATTGAAATCCCCGTTTGTGCAGGGAGAATTAAAAAAATCATTGTGGTTTTTAAATTTGACAATATCAAAAACCGTAATTCCACATTTTTAAAACATTGTGTTTAAATATTCAGATTTGTATACAAAGCTCAGATAAAGATTTAATATACTCAAATTTATATTTAAAAGAAGTTATAATTGTTTTGTTTGCACCTAATGTGACATATAGTTATTTATCTTTTAAGTTGTGTCAACAAAAATGGGCATGTTAGATATATTGGAAATTTAGTGCCTCATAGTTTAATTCGAGTATTTTAAATGATAAAAACTTTAACTATAAAGAAATATTCAACAAATCCAAACCCAAGTGGGCCCAACAACAAAACTACGTGTATAAAAATCTAAACAATAAATCCATGTGTGCATTGACTAAAATGTATCTCGTTGGTAGTTAAGAAACACTGGAAGAACAACTCAATACAACTAAAATACCCAAAAGACATAACACTTTAGAAAATGGCATATATACTTATTATTCAAAAAAAAATTTAATACTTAAAATTTTAATAATAAACACATACAAATTTTGAATTCTAAAATTATGGATACAATATGATGCTTAAAATAAATATTAATTTAAATATACCACGACGTATTCCGTTCATCTCAGCAAAAATAGAATTTCCAGGTGGTGCATTTCTTATAAAATATAATTTCGATTTAGTAATATATACCAATTACAAAAATTTTTTTTTTTAAATAATTTATTACAGTTTTTATTGGTTAATTTAAAATAGATTTGTTAATTGATATAGATTTGGAAGTTTATAAATTTTTGGTAAATAATAACCTCAACCGGCTACTGTAACAAGTCCAGTTGTTAAAATAATTTTTGAGGCAAACAAATACTATTTACAATAAATCTATCTGGCCAAATTGAAAATTTGATGTAAGTGTTGGTATCAATTAGTGCAAAGTCATAAAATAATTGCAATCACTTATCTTGATATTTTGGATAAATAAAAATTTGATTCGTATTTGTCTTAATTACTATTTGATCCAATCATTATTTCAAAATTGTTAATATTTAAATTATTCCTAAATTATAAAAATTAAATAAAATTTTAAAAAATTATTTCAAAATTTAAAATGCTTAAATAGAACAACATTTAAAGTGTTTATTATTATTAAATAAGACTGTAACATAGACGCCAAATGGTTTCTAGAGTAAAATGCAATATATGGTGTTTAAACAGAAATTTTATATTAGACAACATAGAAAAGCCTTAATTGATATTGTAGCAAGGTAGAATTTTTAATGATGAAAATAAAATACATAAGAACTAAACAATAAATCAATGTAATTTTTTAAAAATAAGATAATTTTAATGTAAAACCGACACACTCTGGTTTGAACATTTATGCATATCAACTCTTATGCATATCAATTTAACGCAATTATTAATTTTGTTTTTTGTTTAAAACAACACTTTTACAACTGATGAAAATTTGGAAAACAATTATCAAAAAATCACAATATATTTAGTTTTTTAAATTTTTGTATTGTAATTAAATTTTTAATTATTTTGTTTTTATTTATAATAAAATTTAAACTGAAAATACAGAACATTTTTAAATAACTAACTCAAATTACACCCAATGTGTAACAATGCCTTATAGTTTATTAAAGCTCCATTCATGTTTAACATTTTTGGCAACACGATATTTTGTTTAATTAAAAAAAATTGTAATTTTATTTTGGACATAAATTATGTTTCGATAAACTATAGCGGCATTGTTCTACGTTCCAATAAAAATTATCTGGAATATAGCTTTAAACAACAGTTCAACAAGGCTGCGTCTACAAAATACTGTTGTAGACACTATATACTGCTATCTTATTTTGAATACCAGTTTCTAAGTCTAATTATAATTGACTGCAAACAAATCATATCAAAACAGCTGAGTTTATTCATAAAACGGGTTTTATTTTTAAATTTTATTAAAAAATTATTTAATCAATTTGTTTTGTATAAAAATAATAAATTATAGATTCATAATACATTTAATATAACTTGTTTATTAAATTTTGTAATTTGTAGAAAATAGCTGTAGTTGCAATAAAATAAATAGTAAAACTTTAAATTTAAAATAAGCAAACTAATTTTTTCATAACTCAACTTACACACAATGAGCGGTTGTTATAATATATTTATTATTAAGTATAGCGCCGCCACAGAAATGACGTCTTTTGCCTTCAACTGGTTCATCTTTATATTGCAATAAAAACATCCAGAGTAATGAATGAATACTTGCTTCTTTCCCATTAAATATTTGATTATTTGTATTTAAATTGTCGTCAAAAACAGATAATCCGCAATAAATTAGTGATAACTCATTTGTTATTTTATTATCAATTGGTGTTTCACATAATTTTATACAACTTTTAATATTTTGACATACTAAACTACATTGATCTTGCTTATTACACTTAATAAATTCAAAAATTAAAACAAAAATTTTTATTTTAAAAATTAACATTTTAAAAATTTACAGATGTTTTTAATTAATGAATTAATTTTTTAAATTAAATTATTAATTTACAAATAAAATACTTATAATAAATTAACTTTAAACTGCAAAGTTTCTTTTGAAGTTTTTTATAAAGCAGTAAATGGTATTAACTATTATAAAGCTAACTAATACTTTTGAACTTTACTAGTTTTCGTATTTGTATCGGTGTTCGAGTGAATTAATATCCGCATAACTACATCTGTGAGGAATAATTTTAAAGTAATGTCTTTGTATTAGTGCCCAAGTTAAATTATATTAATACATTAAATTATTTTTAATGCTGTCTATTAATAAAACAAGTAATGTGTCGCTTAATTAATCAATATATATACATATAATTTAACTTGAGCGCTAACAACTTCAAAATTACTCCTCAAAAAGGCAGTTATACGGATTTAAATTTTCTCGTACACGGCCTTAATTAATTATTTCTATTATTTAAAACCCACTACACGTCTAATAAGTATAATAATAGTATTTGTGCAAATTCATTGTATAGAAAAACGTTCTAGGCCTGAGCTCACCAAATATAAAATAATGAGTTTACAATAAATATTTTGCTTGTACATTTATAGATTTTAAACTTTAATGAAAAACTGACATATAATGTAATGCAAAACTAAATTATTGAACTAAATTTACTATAAGTTATATATTATAATACAATTTAATAAATTACAGCTTATTTAAATTAATTGAAATTAAAATCTAATGAATTTTTATTTTTATTAATAAATTTGATATAAATTATATTTTAAATTAAACGAACTTACGTCAAAATTTCATATGTATAAAGTTTATCTACTCAAGCTTAATAAGTTATGTTAATTAAAATTAAAGTGCTTAATTTTTAATATTTAAAAATGTAAACTTATTAATAAAAATATACGTTAGAAAATATTTAATATATTTAGGACAATTAGCCCTATTTTGGTGGTTATTGTTCCAGGCCAAATCTTTCATCTGTAAATCATTAGCAGGCATTTAAAATTGAGTGCCCGCGAGCACCTTCCTAGAGACATTGTTTCTTAAAAATTTAAACATTTAAACATGGACATGTTTTGTGTTTTGTAAAATTACACAAATGCTGTGACTATTAAATGAGTTTTGGGAGTCAATCTCAAGTTTTCTTAATATGTGAGACTAACAATATGGTTCTCAGTTTTATTGTTTGTGTTAATGCTAACCATTAGTACTGCTTCTAATCTGTAGTTTAATTCCAATCTAACCTAAGGCTGATATGACTATATTAGTTAATTTTAGCATTGGCTTAACACATGTATCCGACACTTCTGGATTCAATATACAAAATATTTTTAATTTAATAATATAATATAATAAATAAGTAATAGTGTATAAGTTTGTATTATATTTGTTGCTTCTAGAAATGACCAGCTGATTTTACATCTAACATATATTATGTTTGTAAAATTATACTATTCACAATTGAATTTTAAATGCCTGATCATCAGTGTCTTTTTATAATATGCTCACGAGTACATCAAATCACACATACATCATATGCGTTTCTCGTTCCTAATGTACGACTTTTGTGCAGCAGTAAAGCAATATATTAGGCCTGTGCAAAACCTAATAATTCAATTTGTAAGTTAGCTTTATTTATTATTTATTAAACATTAAAAAACACTATATTTTCAAAGTGACTCGCGATTCAATGCAATTTAAAAAATTAATTAAAATTTAATATAATAAACATAGTAATTAAAATACATTTATATGAAATTAATTAAAATTTATAATAATAAACATAGTAAATAAAATACATTTATATGAAATTAATTAAAATTTATAATAATAAACATAGTAATTAAAATACATTTATATGAAATTAATTAAAATTTAATATAATAAACATAGTAATTAAAATACATTTATATAAAATTAATTATTAAAAATTTGACCTATTTTGAAATGTTTGAAATTTATTCAAAAGCATTTTTTTAAATATATGTTTCTATGTCTTAACTTTATTATTGTAATATTAAACTGCAGCCAAAATTGGGTGAGCTCCGAGTCTGCTGAATGCGCGGCTCTGGCATAATATGTGAAAATTCGGATGTCATCTCAAGCTGCGCTACAGAGACTTAAGTCAAAACACAATTCTTATTTTAAATAATAGTGCGATAGCAAACGGTCGTATAATAATTGTTGTAATAGCATTGAAATTAATCTTAATTTAATTGAAATTTAGTTATTAAATTGAAAAAGCAAAGCCAAAGATAGTGTTAAAAATCATTTGGGGTGAGTAGGTTTGAGTTTTGTTAAGTTAATAATCTCTAATCACTGCAATATTTAAATTTTAAATTATTTGTTTATTTTATCTAGTAAATATTATTTGAATAGATATTGTAATAAATAAATTTATTTTCCTTTGGAATAATAATGGATTTATTTGATCCAGATAAGTTATTATCAAAAAATTTAATAGTTAAATCGGCAAAAATTCAAATATATAAAATTGGATTGACATTGATTAAACTAAATGATACAAAAGGCGAAGCTAAAAAATGTACCTTGTTTCAAAAACCAAGTTTTGTATTTTTTATATTAACGATGTTTCTGGCTAAAAATATTATTTGCTTAAAACCAAGTGATGACAAATCATACGTTTTAGTAGTATTTGGAAATTATTCGCATTTTTTTGGAATGAGATATCATTTAAATATTATTATGATTTTAGCAATAATTTTATCAATTGGTTTACAATTAATGTATTACTATAACTACAGAAATGGTATAAAACCGACATTTCTCGCAGTGTTTGAAATGATGTCGGGTTTGCGTTCGCCTAAGAGTATAGGTCTCGAAGATAGAGATGATATTTATAAACT
>JAQFXP010004317.1:0-10899 GCA_034693685.1 Belba bartosi
ATAAATATCGTTTTATATTTATTTGTTTACTTATTTATTTATATTTAGAGTTGTATGCATCTCATAGTTATAAAAAAAAATAATTAACACTTTATATCATTTGCTAAGCATACAAAAACAATATATCTGAAATGGACATTAGTGGCTCTTAGTGAACATTGCAGATATATTGTTTTTGTATGCTTAACAAATGATATAAAGTGTTAATTAACATTTTGATTTGTTATATTTTGCGCATCGTTGGTATAAAGTGTTAGCTTTTTTGAACTATGAGATGCATTCAACTTTGTTCATATTTAAAGTTTACTTATATAAATATGGACAAAAATTTTGATAGAATACTTTCTCTATACGCTTAGCACTGATATCTGCTCTAAAGCTGACGTCATCGCTAACTCAAATAGTGCTAAACATATAGCGATCATATTCTATCAAAATTTTCTTTCAGTTTTATTTACATTTTGATAAAGTATTTACAAATTAATAGAGCATTGAAAAATAGGCATTTTATAACCCCTTTTAGGCACCTAAAAAGGCAAGAAAAATGATCAAAATAGGCTTTTAAATAGGTGCTAAAAAATATTCATCATTATTCTTTTTAATTAATATTATTCATAATCAGATATGTTCAAACGTGTACTAATAAGACACACAGACAAACATTAATGTTGGTATAAGTCATCTATCAAAGTTTGACTGTCGTATTCATTCAAATAAATAATTATAAATAATGTGAGGAATGAGTAAAACAAAAAAATATATTTTAATCAACTTGAATAATTTTAAATGTCTATCTAATCAAATATTTATTAAATTAAAATATCAAATTAAAAAATGACTAAATTTTACACTTTATTTTTAAATGCAACTTCACTTTATACATGTCTTAAATTATTTCTTTCATTTAGTAAGAAGCATTTAACTACATAAATATATAAAAATGGATACAATTGTAGATATTATAAGCATTAGTTTATATATGATATAAACATTTTTAATTGTTTACACCCCAAAACATTTAAAACAAAATTTAGTTGTTTTCCTTGTTACCAGTAAGAATATAAAACAATTATTGACTGACTAAATTAAATCAATACTTCTATATATAAAAAGATAAATTATTATATTCTAGTTTATTATAAATTTAATTAAACAATAAAATTTTGCCAACGTTCTGTTAAAATCTTTAACTGATTTTAAAGTTTACGTAAGGTATATTGAATAGTATTTAACAATTATTTACCACAAAACCCATAAAGTTTTTAGAGTTTGGGTCGGAAAAGTATGTTTAATTATTATTTAAAATATAATTTAATTTGGGGTTTGTTTTGAAATTTTTAAATTTTATATACAAATTATACATTTAATTTAAAAAATATTGCAAAAATTAATATAAATTTAATTAAATTAATTTAATAATTATATTAAAAAGGGTAATTTACAATTTAAAATTATATTAAGTTAAATTTAAATAATATAATAAATTTTTTATATAAAAAATGACAAAATTTTTAATTTTATTCAAATAGTCTGTAACGGTTGAAATAGGCATTTATAGGCAAAATAAAACTTTGCTAAACTAATCTAAATGATGTGATTTGGATGCAAACTAACTCTAAAAGTCTGCCTATGAACCGCTACGATAGTCCCGATAGGTAAAATTCAATGCTCTACAAATTAATAT
Organism: Belba bartosi; assembly: GCA_034693685.1. Classification (NCBI taxonomy): domain Eukaryota; kingdom Metazoa; phylum Arthropoda; class Arachnida; order Sarcoptiformes; family Damaeidae; genus Belba; species Belba bartosi. Next base: position 1,685 of record JAQFXP010004317.1, read on the forward strand.
TTTACGTTATTATTTTGTTAGAGTATTGCTAAATTCTAAATTTTTTGGTCTGTTTGGATAAAGTTCAATAAATATGTTTTTTATTTACCAATTAATCTTTAATGTTAATTATTTAAAGGGCTATATATAACTTGTACATATTTTATTAATTTAATAAATTAATTAGTTTTTATTTAGTTTTGAAAATATACTAGATAAAAACGCTTTTCCTGTATCCACACATGATTTAAACTTTAATTTTAAAATAAAAAAATAAAAATGCTATAATTAATCTTAAAATTAATTTATAAATTTGTACAGAGTTTAAATAAAATTATATTTATATTGTTTTTTAAATTAAATGTATTAAAAATATTAAATAAAAATAATTAGATTTACGAAAAAACTTTTAATTTTAATTTAAATTTAGTTAAATTAACTTAATTTAAACCGGATTTAGCACCAATTTAGAGAAAATTTTCTAATTTTGGGTAAAAAACACAAAAAATTAGCCGGTAGCCAAAGGTGGCCGGCAAAATCTCAAGTGGGGGGTACCTTTTTTTTGACCAAATGCTAAGGGGGGAATAATTCCAAATTTTCAAAATTATAGGGGTTTTTGCCTAATCCCCCTTTTCAATCTCTGTTTAAAATTAAACAAAAAATATTGGCAAGTTTAATATTGGTAAGTTAAAATTAATTAAAATAATTGATTTTGTATTTTATTTTTGGAATTAATTGCAAATATTAATTAAACAAAATTTTATAATATAAATAATAGGTTTTTCGCTTTATATCGTTAAGAACATTAAAATTATTATAGTAAAATTAGTTATTTTCGCTTATACTGGCATGCAGCTATTTGTGGGGTATTACTGTAGTTTTGAGATTCATCGCCTTGCCATGTATTGTATACTTAGAACAAAGATATTATTTTTAAGTTTACGATTTTTTTATTAGTAGCAAATTATTTTTAATTATTTTACTTAAAGCGAAAAAAAATTATAAACTTTTTATTAACAGCGAAAAAAAGTAAACTTTTTTTATTTAACAATGAAAAAAAATTAAATCTTTATCTTATTTATCAATCTAAAAATATTGCAAAAATTGGTTGTTAGTAAAGAAAAATAGACAAAATACACAAACGCAGACTGGTAATAAAAAAAATAAAAATTTAGTAACAAGTTTAAAACAAATTCGAAAATTAATTTATTTAAAACAAAAATTGTATTAAAAAATTGTTTAATTTAATAAATATTGTTAAAAATCAATGAGTTATCAAAAATATTATTATAACTTAATAAAAGTTCTTTAAATATATTTAAGTCCACGAAATAAAAAAGTTTATATAAAATATTTAATAAATTAAATAATATTTTATGATTATTAAATAAAAATGGTTTAATTGCATATTATGTTGGGTAAGAATAAAATTAATCAATATTTAATCAAAATAAAACAAACTATTTGTCCTTAAAAATTTATTAACCCAATATTACTATAGCGGGATATACAGACAGGGACAGAAATGTGTAATCAAAATTGAGGTAGTAGAAAAGGCTGCACAATAGACCATATCATTGTAAGGCTCAATAAGTCCGCCATTAAAATTTAATTAGTTGATATTTTGCACTTTAAAGCGTTATTCTAAAAATGTATATCTAATGTATCATTAAATAAACTAATAATGGTATGCTTTTTACATGTTAAATTAATATTAAAATAAAGTAATCATAATTTTATACTTTCAAAATTTAACTATCTGTAATTATTATGTTATAATAGACATACAGTAGTTATTTATAGTTTAAACGTATAATAGTATTATTACTTTAATATTTTATTAATTTAACATGTAAAAATCATATTTTTAGTGTTTTACATATACGTATTTAATTTCACGTTTTAAATTGCAAAATATCAACTAATTAAATTTTAATGACGAACTTACTTAGCCGTACAATGATATGGTCAGCTAGAGTGCAGCTCTTTTTATTACTTCGATTTTGATCACACATTTTTAAACTGTCTGTATATATGTGATAATCACATGAGTGTATAATTTTTTAAATAATTAAATATTTTGCACTAAATATATACAATATATTAATATAATTTACTTACTAATATGTAAAACAATGGGCTGCTGTTACGATCCATTTATTATTAATAATTGATCCAGTACATCCGCCAGGTCCATAATTAGGGCTAAATTATTAGATACAAAATAATAATTTTAAAACTTTATAATTAATTTTAAAAAGTTTAGTTTTAACATATTATTTTATATTATTGCTATTTATCTAATGTCAAAAAAAAGTTTTAAAAATATTTAATATTTACTTATTTCCATAAAGTTTAATCCAAACAAGCCAGGGCATTTCACCTCTCATTATATTTCTGCCATTTTCTATTCGAGACAAACTATTTATCGGTTTATGCCTAGAAATAGACAAATATATGCAGTCGTAGAATTAACTATCTTACTCGCTATATTAACTTATTAAAATTTCAAAATAATAAAAACATGAAAATTGTTTTAGAAATATAAAATCCTGATAATCATTCTCTAATAAAAAAAATTTTAAATTTTACAAAAGACAACAATCTAAAAATTACAAGTAAAAAATGCAAGTTAAATTAAAAATTTTAACAATACAAAATATTCAAATAAAAAATTAATTAAAAAATTGTATTTTTATTTTTGAAATAGATAAATATAATCTGTAAAATCTGTAAATATAATATTTGTTACTAACACAAATTAAACATTCTTGATAGTTTGATGGTCAAAGAAATTATATTTTTATAATTATTATAATTTTAATATATTTTACAATAAAAAATATTTTAAATTTATTGTTTAAATGTTAAATTGTAATACATAATAAAAATAATTGTTATTATTTGAAAATTGTAACTAATAAATTATTTTTAAGTAATGCAGAATAAATTTTTTTAAAGGTATTTTTGGTTTACCAAATTTCTATATTATAATTCTAAACTTTAAATGTTTAATTTATTTTTATGTCATTTAGTATAATATGATTTTGTCAAACATAATTTTTGATGTATTTAAATTTAAATATTAATTTTAAGCCATTTATTTAAAATCCCGTCTTTTGTGACAACATTTGACGCAAAGGCGGTACAAATATGAGTATCTCTGCAACTCTTACAATAATCATGCCACATTTTATGTCTATTATTTAAACAATTTAGAAAATGTATAAATAACTAATACTATTTTAAAATATGAAATTTGTGTATGGAAGTTTATTTTAGAAACAAATATAAAAATTGGGCTAAAATTAAGGTAAAGAGGCGGTCAATTAATCTTGACGCATTTGTTTTTTGAAACTCTTTAAAACCGCATGAGATAATTTAATTTTGTTAAATGTGTTTAAGAGTTTCATATCGGAATTTTATTATTCATATATATTTAATAAATTTAGGTCACGTGACATATTGATTATCGGAGCGATCTAAGAACACTATGTTACATGTTAAACTACACATGTAAGAGTAATATTTTAAATTATTATTTTTTAGAGGATAGAATGAAAGTTGACATAAAAAAATAAAAATTAAAATCTAACATAAACTTTAATTTTTATGGTTCCTCAAATTTGTTGATATTTTAGTTAATTTAGTAAATTTAATTATTATTTTATATAAAAATATTGAAATATTTATTGCTAATAAACAAAACATTAATTTTAAAATATTTGTAATTTATAATAACAAATTAAACTTGTATTATTTTCAAAATTTTATTAAAATAATAAATTAACCTTAAGATATTGTTAAATTTCATTGCCAAATTTAACTTGAAATATTTCTAAATGTTAATAACAAATAAACATTGAGATATTGTTAAGTTTTAATAACAAATTGATTTATTGCTTATCTGTTTTCAGGTTATAAGGCTTGAGAATAAAAATAAAATTTCACAAGTGGTGTACAAATAAAATTTTGTTATTGCATCTAAAAAACATATATAAACTGATGTTTTAATATTATAAATTCATAATTTGTATGAGTTATAAAGATATGACTATGAAATTTATTTTGTTAATAATTGCACTATTTGTAATTTTATATGAAAATTTGGCTCAACCACCAGAGTCAAGTGATAAAGAAACAAGACATCAATTGCAGAATGATGACCAAGGTTAATTCTTTTGTTAAATTTATTTGATATTTATTAAATTTTTATTGATTTTGTTTTAGAAACTTGTCCAGCACTAGAATTTGCTTCAGCACCTCAGACGACACAACAACCACTGCCTGTTCGTTTAACCGCCCAAAACCAAACAGCATTTATTGCTATATCGGTGGCTGCAAATGTGCCATGTACTAATGTTGTTCGAAGATTAAGAAAAGCAATTATTAAAAGAAATGTTTATTCAAAAAGGCAAATGGAAAAAATTTATCAGGAATTTTAAGCAAATACACGACCAGATACGCAAGATCAAAGGTGTCAAAATCAACAACCGCTTTCTGCAACAGATGAAAGACACGCAGATGGTTTGGAACATTTAATGTCAAATAGAAGAGATTAAACAGTGGACGAGCTTGTGGTTAAATTGGAAATCAGTCATTGTAGTGTAATAACTTTACTAAATAAGTTAGGTTTTAAAAAGGTTAGAGCACGATTGATTCCACATGAGTTAACCCAACAAGAAAGAAATAACAGAGTGATCGGAGTTAACCTCCGTTGGTTCCACCAAGACACTTGAATGCTGGGGCAAATAATTGCTTTCGATGAAACAGTTTGGAGGTGTTATAATCCTTCAGATCCAAACCAAACTGAAAAATATCGCAGGAGTAGAGAAAGATCTCCAACACGGGTTGCACAATTTAGAAAACCATTGAGTAATCATCTGATCATGTCTGTTAGTCAGATCAGATAATTGGCTTTAAATGGCTAAATAAAGGGGAAAGATGAACACAGGATACAATTATTCGTTTTCTTAATGGCACCATTTGAACTTATGTCGAACAGACTATGCCGAATGAGACTCTTATTATTTTAATGGATGGCGCCAGGTTGCACACAGGTGGTAGAATTTTATCATTCATTTGCAAAAAAAATAAGCTGAAAAATTCTAAATCATCCTGCATGGTCACCAGACTTTGATTCACTTGATAGAGAAGTTTTTCAAAAATAAAACGTTTTTACAATGTTCGACAATTTAGAAATTTTTGTGAGTTAGATGGTGAAATAGTTGATTACATTAATGCTAATCACACATTGATTGGTACTTCAAATCTTCCTTAAGTCTTTGGTCAAATTGACGATATTAAAGGAGATTATTATTTTGAACAAGTGTAAAGTAATGAGAGTAAATATATCTAATTTTTAATATTTATTTTTTTTTTAAAACTTTAATAAATATTATTGAATTAAAATATAATATAAAATAATATATTAATTAAAATTAAATTAAAAATTTGTAATTAAAATATTTTATAGAGCTGAAATAATATAAATTGTTAACATAATGTTAAAATATGTTAATTAAAATAATATATTTCTAAATATTAAAAAAAATTGAAATTAATTTATTTTATAAAATCTGCAATCTATTTGAATGAAAAATATCAACAACTTTGCGAAGACATAAAAACTAAAGTTTATGTTAGATTTTAATTTTTATTTTTTTATGTCAACTTTGAGTCTATCCTCTAAAAAATAATAATTTAAAATATTACTCTTACATGTGTAGTTTAGCATGTAACATAGTGTTCTTAGATCGCTCCAAAAATCAATATGTCACGTGACCCAAATTTATTGAATATATATGAATAATAAAATTCCGATATGAGACTCTTAAACACTTTTAACAAAATTAAATTATCTCATGCGGTTTTAAAGAGTTTCAAAAAACAAATGCGTCAAGATTAATTGACCGCCTCTTTATATGAATCGAGTAGGAATATTAAGTATACAAATTAAATGTGGAAGTTGAGTATAGAATCCTTATATACAGAAGTGCCCTATAAGCCAATTATAAGCCACTTTTAATTGACATCTGATATGTTAGTTTAATGGCTAATTATAACTATCCAAACATATTGTTACAATTTTAAGTGAGTTATGGAATTAAGAACTTTATTATTTTAATTTATAATTAAATATTAGAATTGAAATAATGTGTGAAATAAAGTCAAAAAATGTGTTGAATATTATGTTCAAATGACGAATGAAAAAATGAGCTAGAGAAAAACTAAATTAGGTTTAACTCAAATTGAGACTCACTCTTAATCAGAGATCGAGAAGATCAGCCGATTTAGGGGGTATCAGGGGGGTATTTTTTCAAAATTTTAACCAAAAATTTAAGGGGATCAGAAAGGAGTTTTTTTTAAAAACGCTCAAAAATCCTATATATTTATGATAAAATTTTGCTTAATTTATCTAAGATTAAACTAAATTTAAATTAAATTTAGTAATGTTAATTGGATTTAAATCGGATTTAACCCTAATTTAGGGAAAATGTCTTAATTTTGGCCAAAAAAGCAAAAATTTGCCGGCCGCAAAAAGTTGAGGGGGGGTAACTTTTTGCAAACCAAATGTTAAATCCAAATTTTCAAAATCAAGGAGAGATTTCTGCCTGCTTTTAATAAACAAAATTAAAAATTCAATCAAAATATAAATTAAACAAAATATTAGAAATTAAACCAAAGAGTGAATTAAATCAAAATTGCGATCAAATTATATCCTAATCTAATTAATCTAATTGTTTGCTAACTAATATAAATTTGTAATAATTTATAATTAAATTTTAAATAAATAGGGAATTAAATTTAATGTTAATAAACACACGATGTATGCGGATTAACATTAGCTAATCAGGTGACCAAGACAAAAACAACGCTTGCATTTTTTAACATAAATTTTTATGTTTGGGCGGCTTTGCTTATATATAAATTGGATATAAAATTTGAATGTCTAATTTGATTAAAAAGTTTAATGTAGAAGTTGGATATGGAAATTCAAGTGTTAAAATCGGGTATGGAAGTTAATTGTTTAAATGTTAAATTTATAATTTTACAAAGCAGACATTTATTATTGAGTTACTATTGAACAAGTAGCATTGAAACTTTTATCGAAATAATATCAGAGTTGCAGAAAATTTGCTCTATACGAAGATTGTTACAGATGTTATTAATCAGACATTCAGGCATTAGCCAAATATCCCTCCTAATTTTAAAAATTGGGATTTATCCCACCTAGCATTTAATCCGCAAATTGGTACCCCCTCAAGTTTTGCCGGCCACCAAAGGCTGCCGACAAATTTTTCGAATTTTTTGACCAAAATTAGCTACATGTTTACAAAATATTAATATAAACGAATTTAAATTGGTTAAAAACTATTATAAATTATGATAATTACGTCGAGTCATATATCAAAATGTTTGCTATGATAAACAAAATTATTTTAAAAACAACAAATATTTTTGTCATCAATAATGACGCCGCGACTGAGCCTTGAAGTTAAGGCTAAGATTAAAGTGTTTTAAGAGCTTTGGTGGTCTTATTCATAAAAATTAAATATTTTAAAAATCAAAAAATTAATGTGAATTTAAGTTCAATATCAAAGATTAAAAATAAAAGTGAAAATAATGTCGAAAACAGAGGCCGAAAATTGTATTAAATAAGTCGAAGTTATTGTCACTCAAGAATAAGATCGAAAATCCAAACCCAGTGACGCAGACAGTTATGGCCAAACTGCTGAACACAAGCCAACAAATGGTCAGTTATCAAATCAACAAAGTTTTAGACAAAAAGTTAGTCAAAAACCCAAAAGGACAGGCATTGAGTGCAAAAGCAGTGGAAAAACGGTACCGTCGGTCGTGGCTTTTATATCGAACAATGAAACGTTAGAGATAGACAAAAGTCATAACCTCTGATGAGGCATAGTTTTAACTTAACAATACAATCGGTAATACAAAAGTGCAATATTGTTCAAGAGGTTAAAAAAGATCAAAACTTGAGACGTCAACCCATAGTTTGCACCAGAAAGGTGTAATGGTTTGAATCGGGATTTTGGCAAATGGCTGCACTAATGTCCGGTTTATGAAGGCAAGAGCAAAGGTCAACTCTGACTACTATATTAAGCGTGTTTTATTGATGGTATAAAAGCTCACATATTGAAAAACATAATAAAATTTAAATTAAAAATAAAAAAGTTATTAAAGTTTAAACTCATTTACTTTAATATTTTGTAAAGCTGTAATTTTCCCTAAATTGGTGCTAAATCCAGTGTAAATTTTGTTAATTTAACTAAATTTAGTTTAAACCTAGTTAAATTAAAGAAAATTTCATAATAAATATATAATTTTTTTGAGTTTCTTTTAAATCCCCTTCTTTGATTCCTTCCATAGGTTTTTAGCCAAATTTTTGGGAAAATCCCCACCTTTATCCTTCTTGGATCGTCCGACCTTCTGAATCACTGTTATTAATCTATTTTTAAATAAATAAATCTAATTTAATTATGCACTTAATATTTTTATCCTTGCCGTTTTTTTAATTTTGCATAAATCTTAATTTATTTTTTAGTAATTTTCAAAATATTTTAAAAATTTTTAAATTTCTTATTAATAAATTAAAACTATTTCCAAAGTTAAAATTTTAATTTCTTATAATTTTTTATATAATTTTCATTCTTAACATTACAAAAAATTTTAAATATAAATTTTATATATTTGAAAAACTTTATTTATAACAATAATTAAAAGTTTTAAAAAAAAACTTAAATAAATACCACTTAAAACACGTCGTATCCATAAGCCGTGATTCCCGACCTATACCGCAATCTTTTGTCGTTACGTTTGGATAGTTTTCTATTTGAAGTTCACTGTCATTCTCGTCGTCTTCACCCCAACTCTCGACAGTGTATATAATAAACAAACAAATAACTAGTTTTTAGAAAAATATAATTAATATTTTTATTTAAAATTTTTAAACTTACTAATTGTTAATTTAAACAACATTTCATATATAATCTTTTGCATTATATTGAAATTATAAACATAGTTTTATTTTATAATATATTACTAAATGTACTTGTATAATTTATATAATGTTTTAATTAATTTATTTGTTAATGCGTTTCAAATTTATTTAAATCTCAAATTTTATCAATTACCGTATTTCCTCACATATTGGTACATGTACATATAAGGTGAGTTTGGGCTTCACGTACTTATACCCCGGGGTATGTGTACAGTAC
>JAQFXP010004318.1:0-10899 GCA_034693685.1 Belba bartosi
AGTCTCTGGTGTATCAAAAGTATAACAAATATCACTAATAATCAACTGATTCCTATCCATATGATGTTGATCTGAGATTTGATGTCATTAGATAGGAATCGGAGTGTTGTTGAGATGCACTCCAAAGCATGTAGTGCTGGAAAGTGTCATTTCAGAGACCTTCGCTATATTCCTAATTCGAGTTAACATCGGCTCCAAAATAGACCTAATTTTGTTGAACAGACACGGGTTCGTCGTTTTACCAATTCTTACATTAAGATTAAGCGATGCCATTGTGTCCACTCTCTCCCCTGTGATAGTGCCCTTACTTCTAAATCTTGTCTTCAATAAAAATAACCAATTTTTGCCTCATTTTACCAATGAATCCAAGTATTGACCGCTTGTGAGTTCATTGGTTTGCTTTCTGTCGTCAACTTTATACTTGTTTTCGACTATTTGTTTGCTTTTAGTTTGTTTTCACAATTAATTCAAATGATTTTTAGCAAATAAAAGAAAGTTTTTATTAAAAATATTTAATAATTTCTTTACTTTATCATTAAAAGAATATTTTAATATAATCTTAAAATAGATTTTAAAATAATTAATTCAAACAGAAGTTGAAAATAAATTAATTAACGATTTTAATAAATAAAAAATGTTAAATTATTTTATATCTAAGTTTATTGTGTCATGGAAATTTTATACTAATGTTTTTTCTAATTTAGTTTTTTAAATTAAGGTTTAATTTGTATAATTAAAAAATAAAACAAGTTAAATTAAAAATATCAGTGATAACAAAAAGATAACAAAATATCAATGCAGCGTTTAATAATATTGCTATTAATTATTATTAATATTTTATTACAGTCAATCTCACTTACAATTAACAGTTTGGTTTTACCAAATCAGTTCGTTATAACGGAATCCCTTATATTCGGCTATAACTCAATTTATATACCGTATATTGTTCCTTAACCCCTGTTTATTATAACCGGGTATTCATTATAAGCCGGATGTTTTTATATATAAGTATTTATAAATTGCAATATTTACTGATAAAATTATCAAGTAATAATTAATAATTAGAAAAGCTGAATATTTTTGCACATAAAGGGCAAAAAGTATTAAAGTCTAAATAGCAAAACATTGACAAAAAAAAGAAAATATTAATAATTTTAATAGCACAAAATATTATATACTATTTCATCTAATTTTACTTTTCTCGTCTACTATTTTCATAATTATTGTCATTTTGACATTAATAGTAGTGTTAAAATGCAATAAAAGTTTTAATCTATGACTAATAATTAGGTTTTTAAAATTTTACCGAGCTATTTTGCATTATTTTTAATTATTTTTATTTTTGCATAGTTACATTTATACTAACTCTAAATACATAAAAAAATTTAATATATATATATTTAAAGATTTTTTTGTTTTGTATTAAAAAAAACTTTTTTTAATTTCACTTTTTGCATGTATATCTAAAATTTATTGTATTTAATATAGAATTAATATTAAAAACAAATTATAAAAATATTCTTAAAAATAAAGCTGTAAAAAATCTTTATTTTTATATAAAAATTTAATATAAAAATAAATATTCTATCTATATAAATTTTTAGGAATAAAATACTAATTAAAAGTTAATTGAAATCTTAAATTAATTTTTAAAAATGTTGAGTTTGACCTTTTGATAACTTAATTGTAAATCAAGCAACTAACTTTTAAAACAACAATTTAAAATAGCAATTAACGCATCATTTTTTCATTGCATCAGTTGTTACAAAAATAAAACTCTGTTTACAGATAATAAATAAAAAGAATTTTGTTTAGAATAATTGCAAACATAAATTAAAGTTCAAATCAATGCTTTCAATGTTTTAAAATGTATTTTATGTATTTGCTCTTAATTCTAAAGCCTGACTGCAATTACCCTGGATCTATGAGTTGTAGTTAAAACAGTTGTTCGCAGCCATAAAATTGGTTAAATTATTTCAATTCTGAAATGTGTGACAAATGTATAAGTGTTGTCAATAGCACTAAAATATTTAAATTTATTTTTAGCTTAAACTTTAAAACTGTAAATGCAGTAAAAGATTGATAAATCTTATGATTGGTAAGAGTAAAACATTTGAAGACATGCAGAACCGCCTTTGTTTAGATCATTAGACACCAATGTTTTGCATCCCATCCCTGGTTTCGAAATATTTTGTTAACGAGAAGACAGAAATATAGCTTCAAATCTACGAATTTAACAGTTAAGCACTTATTGAACATCACTTATCCGACAATTCGCTTAACTCTGTTTATCAGTCAATTCATTCGAATCTATGTTTTATCGTAAGAGATGTCGAGATGTTGTGCAGCTATTCATACACCAGAATAGCTATACATTCAGACTCAGTCTCTCTCTCTCTCTCTCTCTCCTGCTCTCCTGCTCTCCTGCTCTCTCTCTCTCTCTCTCTCCTGCTCTCTCTTTCTATGTCTCCTGCTCTCTCTCTCTCTCTCTCTCCTGCTCTCTCTTTCTATGTCTCCTGCTCTCTCTCTCTCACACATTTTGCACAACAACTACAGAATATTTGTTTTAAAGTTATATATAAACAGTATTCGTGTGAATAGCTGAGAGAGAATGAGAGGGAGAGAGCAGGAGAGAGATAGAGATTGAGTTTCATGAGCCCATTCACCATTCATTCCATTCCATTCCACGCCATTCCAGATGGCCGGCGCCAATATACTCTTGAGGGAAAGAGAGCACAAGTACTCTTGGGCTGACTAGAGTACTGGAGAGAGGGTTGGAGAGAGGACTGGAGGCCGTTATCCTCCGCCGTCAGCCGTTAGGCTAACATTCCTTTGGATCTAAAGAGACAAAACTGTGACATATAATCTGTTTTGTAGCCAAAAGCCATTAATTGTGGCAAAGACTGGATGACTGGAAGACTGGGCCCAAGGATGAGCTCTAAAATTTAGAGCATTTATTGAGTGCAAGAAATTAAGTTAATCTTTCACTTAAACTCTTAAATCTTCAATAAACAGTTGTTCGAAGGGATAATCAATACTTTTCTATAGTTTCTCTTCATTTGACATTTTGGTCACCAGTTTCTCATTTCGTCGCTTTATATGGATTGAGGATTGAGTTCAGTTCAACTGTTTTATGATTTCCTCATTTTTTCCAACTTATCCATACCCGGCCTCTGCCTCCACTCCCTTTTCGCATATCTCCTCATCAATTGGATTATTACCATTCAGTTCAGACTTTATTATAAACAACCAAAACATATAAATATTTAGAACCAATGGTTTGTATTTATTTACATAAATTTATATACAATTACCAAATGTTTAAATATCAAGAATTTCAGTAAACCATTAAAATATCATATAAGCAAAATCATACCTCTTATGGAATGGGAATAAAAATTTGACTCAAATCATAAATTTTGAGACAAAGTTATTGCGAAATATAAATAGATGTAAATGAATTGAAAAGAAATTGAATTTAAAGCGAAATATGAGTGAAAATGAATTTCCAAAAATACATTCGGAAAACACTGTTTGGGAGTATTTGGTGACAATTTGGTGTCGATTAGAAGCAGAGGATTAGCGGCACTCGTCTTCACAAACGAATTGCGACTTAAGACCAAAGAGTGATATTTGTCCGACATTTGTGAACAAAAGTCGTTCGGATTGAGGGTTGACGAGGGCTGTGGTGTTGATGGTGTTGATGAGCACTGGGACCTGAAGCCCGGCTCTAATCTGAGTCGTCGTCGCTCTGGTTTAGATAGAGTCGGGAAACTCAAAAGGATTTAACCAAATATACGGCAAAGTCTAAAAGAACACTCGAAATGGTTTGGATAACACAGTTATCATTGTTTCGAGCACTGGTATGAACAGACTGTGCCTTTAGTATTGACTTATCATTGTTTTTCATTAAATAGCGAATATACAAGACTTGGATTATTGATTAGAGATTAGAACGAATCAAAAACAGTTTACAGTTTAGTGCCGAAGATAACGGCTCTCAACAAAAGAAGCGTAGCTTCACATCAAATAAGTTATAACTTTTCTATTAGTTAACAATTCTCTCTCTGATTGTACAAATCGAAAAAATTATATATATTTTGCCGAAGATAAGAGAAAACAAGTGAAACGAACGCCTTATCTCTTATGACATTATCGCAAACGACATATCAATTGCAGAAATTCGGTAACAAATAATTGAATCAATCGATTGCCTCTCTTTATATCGATCTCTCTTTTCACAACTTTTCGTTTTAATTGCAATTATAGACCAATAACAGCCTTGACATTAGACATAAGAATTATCTTAACAGTCGTTGAGTAGATCTAACTTTTTATTCAATATATTTTTGATTTTATTGACTCAATAATTATTTTTTATTACATTACTGTATTGATACAAAAATTAATATATTTTTGACAAATATATGGCATTTGTGGGAAAGTAAAACAGATCCTGAAGTGAAGATTAATTATTACTTCATTTGATTGCCAACTAAATCAATAAATGAGTTCAAAGTGCATATTAGGACTAAATTATGGCACAAAGTACATACAAGCTAGTTTTATAGGTTTAATTGTTTCTACTTTCAATAAATTGAATAGGTGCTACACCAATTATCAAGCAAGCCAACTGAACCTAAATTTCCGCATTTATGCAATTCTTGGAATTTAGTAATTCTGTTCTGAAAAGTAAGAAAAGTGTTTTGAAACTTAAAATAAATCAATTAAAACAATCAATAATTGATTTGAAGTATTTAATTAATACGTATTTGTTTAATGAAATCATATTAATAGAAGAAATGGAATGTTTGTTATCAATATATTTGAGGTATAGTAGTACAGTATAGTACAGTATACTGTAGAGTACTGTATCTAAAGTGCGATTCTCTAATACCGTATTAAACAGAATATTGTTTTTTACGCCTAAACTAAACTTTACTTAAAAGGTAACCGCAATTGAAGTGTAAATGCAAGTGATTTCCAGATAATACTAATGTATTTACTATTATTACTAATATCGTTATCAAAAGTATTTTTGGTTTTGTTGGCAAACACAACAACTTTTGATCCGAAAAAAATCGATTGTTCAAGAGCTTAGTGCAGGTTATCGCTGGTTGTGCCGACTTGGCCGTCAGGTGGCGCCTATATTCCGGTAGGTCTTCTAACCTGTAATCTCGAACAGAATCACTGCGAGAGTACGACAACAGCACTATTACAGCACTACTACAAACAACACTACTATTATACCACTACTACAGCACTACAGCATTACAGCACTACTACTGCTATAACGTTAATCTCACCGATAGATACTCTCGACTCGAGTTTATTACAGAAGCTCTGCATAACTAAACTTATTTTTTATTATTTAATTTTAGTTTTGAACGATTTGATGGCTTTTTTGGTCAAAATGAGAGCCGGAATGAGTGACACTAATCCGAATGAGAGGCACTCGGGTCTGGCTTTGGCGCCACTGCTTCCGTCATTTACTGATTGTTACACTCGTATTGCACTTCTATTTAACATTAGTTGTCATTCTTATGACTTCAGCTCTTCTAATGTTTCTCTCTCTTTCTCTCTCTCCCCTGCTCTCTCTCTCTCCTGCTCTCTCTCTCCCCTGCCATCCTTTGCCATCCCTCTCCTCTCGTTTATCTTTTTTGAGTTTCGCACTCAAAACTCAATCCTAATTAACAGCTTAAGGAGTGTTTAGTCAAACAGTGCTCTGTTTGTAATTTTAGTAACAGAAAACCCAAACACTCTTCTCTTTCTCCTTCTCGTTCTCCGCTAACTCTGTGCTCTTCTCTGTACTCTGTATTGGCATCGATTCGCACAACACTTATTGTAGACATTAATTAGTAGACAGAAGTTAACTTAAATGCAATGACAGACAAAAAACAATGTTTTGATGCATTTTCTTTAAGTTAAACACATTTATAAAACTCTGATAATTAGTTTTGTGCTCATTATGTCAAATGGTTTGACTTTCGACAATCACATAATAATGATTTTTTGGTAAAAACAAACGCTTCCAATAGGTATAGTCAATGGGTATACCATATTAATAGAGAATTGAACTGAACGGCACAGTACGGCACAGATAGTCTAGTGTCGAGTATTGTCTGTGTGTGGCATCCATGCGCTCCAAATACACTTGACTTCTAAACAAATCAATACGAGAGTAAAAACTGTTTAACTGTTTGTGAATTATTTGTAAAACAAATAAAAACATAAAAACAAGTCTTCACTACTTGTGTTAACTCCGAAAGTCTTTGTAAAAAAGCGAGAAAAAAGACAAAAACAAAGTTATTATTAATCGAAAAGTTTTTGCATATTATGTTGAAGTTGTTGTTTGAAGTCAGACCCAAATGAGATCTAATTTTTTTCAATATGACATTAAGTCTCTTAAGAGAAAACAAAATTTAAAAACTACTTAAACCGTATTTTTGGTTTGAAGAGAGAAAATCAATACAAGAAAAGAAAAATTGTCTGAACAAGAAAAAAAATTTGTCTTTAAAACAAACAAAAAAAATTTTTCTCGAAAACTAGTTTTACTTCTAGTGTTTGCAGTGTTTTTGTTGTTTGTATTAAAATGAATTATTAATCGCCAGATTTTATGGACTATAAAGTCGTTAAAAGTCATATATAGTAATCAAAACTAATTTTAAACTGACGTTAACTCACAGCGAAAATAAGGTTTCCTTTCTCTACAAATCTAGTCATTTATGATGAGAATTCTGGTAAATCTGAAACATATAAAAAAGCCAAAGCATTACTCGTGAAAGTTAACCAAAAGCTAAATTAAAGCAATAAATTATAGTCAAATATACAGTAAGTTATATGAGTTCTGTTCAGAACACAAACGATATGTTTGATGACAACAGCAAAAAACAGAAGAAAAAAAAATACATTCGAAATGTCTAATAGTGGCTTAAACATGGATATGGACTCAATTTGGTTTGAATATTCTCTCAATACTATTCTTTTCTCTTTACTGCCAATTCGGAGCAAAAAATTCAGAAGCAATGAATTTTTTGCTGCATTTTCATAGTCTTTGTTCGATATAAACATAGTACCAAATGCCACCCAGGGGGAAAGTGAGCTGCATCTGAAAAAAGTGTATAAACACAAGAGTCGTAAAAGTATAGCTTAATAAATGACAATATTAAGCAATCGAGTGATGAACTCGTGAAACAAACTCAATGTTCATCACCACTCTCTCCCAAGTACTCTACATTAATATAATTCATATCAACTCAAATATACAGTTGTGTTGAACAAAATGCTTCATTTGGTTGGGATTAGAATTGAATAAAACGCGCCATAAAATACTGTCTGAATTAAATAAAAAATATATAACAATAAAACGGAATTATGATTGTTTGGCACAAAACGAAATCATTATTTTTTCCTAAATTATTACTTTACTTATTCTTAAAGCGAATTATTATCGAAGAAAACAGTGAAATGTTTTTGTTAGAGAAAGAAGTTTTGTTGAAGCGCTGAAATGTGAGGCCATTGTGCATATGATAGGATTGGTTTTGATATTCATTATACTCTCTATTCTCTGTATGTATGGCTGTATTGATGTAACGACAAGTGATGTGAAGGTTATGCCAAGAAATGTTTGGCCTGATGTTGGTTGTGAGGCACAGGCACTTTTGTACATAACCAGCTACATGAGCTACATGCAATCGCGTACTAAACCAGCTAATTTGTTCTTTGCTTAGGTGGTAGAGTAGGTGGAGTCTGAGGAGTTGATGGTTATGACGGGCCGAGTATGGCTTACATTAACACAACTATTATTCAACTCGTGAAACGGCAACTATTGGCAGACAAGAAAAAATGACGCGGGAGGAGCGCAACAAATGCCATGCCCAGCTACCAGTGCAGAGAGTGCTGCTAAATGCGCGATACTTGTGCTTGTAAATGTATGTACTGGTGTACTGGGCCCGTGTAAATCGAACAGTGAACACAGGTCAGATGAACACTAACTTTGTGTATTACAACCACAAACAGAAACTGCCCTTGTCATTTGCCCCACAAGAACGGAAGGGGTCTCCGATAGATACTACTGTTATACTAGTAGTCGATCTAATAATGCCTGAGCTCTGAAAGAACGCAACGAATCAATGAAATGCTCTCATATTCACTACATTCTCTACATTCGCGTTCATATCGTTTATATATATTGCGGTGAAAAGCAAAAACTTTTCAAAACATTTTAACTCTAGTGTTATGTGTGTTTGCGTTATATCAAATTGTATTTAACTAATAATAATATATTTCTAATACTTCTAATTACAAGATTAACATCGTTTACAACTCTACTACTTATTTCGGTTTCAGTTTAGATTATATTATATTATGTTTTTGTGAACTTCACTCAAAAAGTTTCAAATTATTTGACAAATATTTTAATAATTTATTAATAATAAACTGAAATAATAATATTAAATCAAAACAATAGTTTGTGTTTTCTGTTCTCCTCAGCTAACCATCAGAACTGACTGAACTGATCTAAACGACTAACTTCTTAAATGTTTTCTCAGCGAATATCATGTCATGCTCTCAGTCCGGGGCCGTCATATATAGCGGTTCTTTGAAGTCCGAGTCGCCATCAATCGCATCCAATCCAACAAATAATTTATCGACGAGTTCTACATCAAGTGTGTCATCAACTAAAACGGCTTCGGGAGCGCAGGTAAGCCTAATGTCTAAGTCAAGGCCTAAATCTAAGTCTAAGTCTAAAACAGTAGAGTTATGTGTTTGACACGAATTGACCGTTTGATGCGAACACGCCTTTCGTTGGTTCGAGTCTTGAATTAAATTCAAAACCAATGCAATCAATGACACCGAACACAGACAGAGACTAAGTCTAATCAAATCAATTTAGACAACGCTCTACATTGTTGAGGGCTGTGGAGGGCAGGTGTCACTCGTGGCTCATACATACATACATACATACGTACAGTACATACCATTCCTTTAGCCATAGAGTCGCTCGCATTTGCGTTTAGAAGCGTTTCGCTTAATTAACAATTAGTTATTAATTTTTTCACTATTTATAAACGCATTTAATTTTATTAATTTTATGGATATTTTGTTTAAAAGTTGTTGAACCAAAAAATTAATGAATTGAAAAAATTATAATTATTTGATCATTAAATGAATATACTTAAGACGATTATTAACTTGGATTTTATTTTCATTACATTTTATTGCATTTGTTTAAGTTTTAGCTCATTTACAGCTTGAGAGCTGAGGTATAGAATGAATGAATGGCTAATAGTTGTTAAAAATGAGTCATTAATATAATGAATCCGAGAGACGAATGTTATTATCTATATATTCTGGATATTCTGGATTGCATTTGCATAGCAATCTATTATTGATAATTATGCCATTAAAGAAAGTCTCTCTCATTTAAGTTATAGCTATTTATATATTGAAAGTTCAGACAACATAACAACAAGAATTAAACCAAATCGACGAATCAATTCGAATTATTCGTTAAATATACCATTAAATGCATTAAATGCTTAAATGTTTGGAAATTGAGACAAATCTAACAAATCGAGTGAATTCACAATTTTGAAATGACTAGTGAGAGAGGGAGAGGGGAGAGAGAGAGATGGGGGAGGGAGGGAGAATGAGAGATTTTAATTAAAAAATTGCAATTGATTTCAAAATATTACAAACATTAATAACATTTAATTAACAAGTTTTGAACATTTGATTTAAGGCGAGAAAAGTAGTGATAACTACAATGTTTGTCGCTTATGAACATTTAAATTATGAAATTAATAATTATTTAATTAAGTTTTAGTTTATGTTATAATGAAAAAAGTAAATAAGATTATGTCCAACCTTGACATCTATCAACTATTGCGGTTAGCATTGCTTTCACTGGTTATTAAAAGAAAATTAAATAAAAGCAAATTTTTTAAGTTTGAACAGAAATATCTGCTCATAAATACTGATGAATGAGTGTTGTATTCATTGAAATACGACTCCTGAGGCACAACAGTCGACAGTCAATAATGAGGAGACTTTTGAATCGAAAATATAATTTTGATGAAAGCAAGAGAACTACAGAACTCTCATCTAAACAAAACTCCAGAACTCCTTCCGCAAACACTAATACCTTGAGGTTAGAGTGATATCGTTGAGACACAACTTTGAGGCAGTTTTGAAAAAAATACATTAAAAAATTGTTGATAGTATGCACTTACAAGTTAGTTAGACAAATGCTGAGGGCAGGTGCTCTCCCGTGTGCTCGCATCGCTGCCACACTACTACTACTACTATTACTACTACGACTAAGACTACTACTAATGTTATAATTACAGTATTTCGAGTTTAGCACAAAATCAGTTTCTGTTTCTAAAAAGCGTTGGACTCAGAGTTAGTCGATTTCAATGTTTTTTCTTTTCTTTTTTATATACAATAAAAATGTTTAGCAAATGTTAAGCAAAGCTGAAAATTAAACGCTTGTTATGAATAAATGTATTGTGTGTTGGGCTTTGATGAAAATAGTTTGACTGGTGATGGACAGCCGTGTCTGAAACGCTGTGATTCTGATATTGCATATAATATAATAAATCGAATTATTGGTGACATCCCGTTCTTTAGGGCCGCAATATAAGGCACAGGGCTTTCAAACATTTAGTACTGCATTTAAGTTGTATTTTGTGTTCTTATTATCAATAGTTGGGTTATTGTCGTAGTAGTGGTCGGACGGGCCTGACATCGATTGGAGCGCTTTATGTGCTTTACTTTACTTTACTGTTAGTTTGCTTTTGTTGATCAGATATTTGGTTGAAGTGTGTAAAGTGTGCCGAATATTGGAATTATAATCCTTGCAAATGTGAATCCGCAGTAGGAGATCGACTGCTA
>JAQFXP010004319.1:0-10895 GCA_034693685.1 Belba bartosi
TTGTTTAATTTTGAAAACAAATAATTTGATTAAATAAGTTGATTGATAAAAAATGTAATTACTATAAAATTACTCAACTAAATAATAAGTTAAAATTATAAAACTTAAGATAGAATTGATCTGTGAATGTATTTTGAGCTAAGATATTCTTAGGGAACCGCTACTAAACTAATTATCGAAAAAAAAATCTTTATGAAAATGACAACTTTTCCATCATTTCCCGAAGATAAAATTGATATCATTTGATTTGGTTTTTTAGTCTTTACATAACCTAATGTTAAAATTTTGTTTCATTTTAAACGGAAAAGTTTTAAATAAGATTTTTCAAATTGCTTATTCTTTTAACATTAGAGGGTTATAAAATTTTTTGCTTCCTATTTCTCGACGGATACCTCCTTTTAAATATTTAGTAAAAACTTGTAAAAAAATAATTTATTATATATACATATATTTAGCGTAGCTAACATATATATACATAAATATATATTAGCGCTCAAGTTAAATTTTATATATTTTTAGTACTGTCTATTAGTGCCACATTAATTGATAAAATATATAAAATGTTAACTTGAGCGCTAATAAGTTATAATAATATATCAATATAAATTTACTTTAAAATTATAGCTCACAGTGGCCTCACAGTCAGATTGATTTACTCACACTCTAACACATATTAATATAATGTTTGTTTTTGGTTGATTAACAAATGATATAAAAGTTAACAAACAGTTTAATTTCTTATCTTGTTCCCTTCTCTAGTGTAAAGAATTTATATAAAAATTAAAGTAATAATATGAACATGTCGACGAGAGTGCTTGTTTAATCTAAACTTTAGATTTTAAAATTACAAAAAAAATCAAAAATTATCTTGATCATTAATAATTACGTTAATTATCTTTAAAAAATCCAGTTTAAAAATCATTCCAAATATTAAATTTGAAAAATCTTGAATTAAGTTTAAACTTTTAATTAAACAATTTACTCAAAATTAAAACGTCATGCTAAACTTACTTTTGGGTAATAATTTTAGTCATTTTTAAGTCAAATAATCAGTTGATAAAATTTTTATTCATTCAATATTTTTTCCTAATTATCATTACTTCGCAGTCTAAGTAGATTTGAACAGAAAAACTAAATTAATTGTTTATAAAATAATTATAAAACAAATTAAAAATAAACAAATTGTTTCAAAGTTATCATTGTTATCAAGGTAATATATTTAATTTGTCTTTTAATTTAATCAAACTAAAATAATTGTATAAAACAATAGTTTAATTATTTTGAAAAAATAAATTCTTTTGATTACAATAGAAATGAGCGATAAAAGTAATGCTGAAATCAAAGACTTGTCTTATGGCAGACAATCTCAGCTACCAATTGAAGTCAATCAACGATCTCCGAAATTCATTGATGTCGGACCAACTGCTTTGACTGACAGCTTAATCACTCTACCATTGCCTACATTTGCTTATTCCCCTATACGGTCCCCTTCCTCTCCTATTCATAACCCATACTCTCATAATTATATCCCTCCCTTTCCCTCCTATAATCCTACCTCTCCCTCCTATTCCCCTACCTCTCCCCCCTATTTCCCTACCTCTCCCTCCTATTCTCCTACCTCTCCCTCCTATTCTCCTACCTCTCCCTCCTATTCTCCTACCTCTCCCTCCTATTCCCCTATCTCTCCCTCCTATACCCCTACCTCTCCTGCTAATGCCCCTTCTACTTATACCCCTACCTCTCCTGCTAATGCTCCTTCTACTTATACCCCTACCTCTCCTACGTATACCTCTACCTCTCCTGATTATTCTCCTTCCCCTTCCAAATACTCTACGGTCTCTGAATCTCCCCCTCTTCCGAACACAACTTCTCTCTTTGCGTAAGAATTTGTTATAAAAATTAATTATATATATTATATAATAGTTATTGTTTTTAAAAATTAATAATAATTTAAATCAATTTAGTCCTAAACGTGGATTCAATTCTTATGACTCAAAGGCAATTCCAACAACAAATGAGTGGTCAAAGCCGTCATCAGTGGTCAACAATCACAACTGTTTAGAAACACAGAAGATCTACTCGACCGCCAATTTAAAAGTTAGTGAAAATGCATCGTTCGATAGGTATGTATGCCTTTTATTTGTATATAAATTATTTGTATAAATGTTTATATTCGGACAGTATTCACAAGAAATCAGTGCCACAATCGACATCTTCTAGCAGTAAAACTGATAGTGATATTCGATTCCAACTCCAGAAAAGATTATTAAATATTAGCAAAAGTCTAATTGAGAGCTCTTTTGTTGCCAAAACCGAATCGACTGAAGAGGAGAATAAATTGAAAGAATCGGCGAATAAAAGGCAAACTTTAATGAAATCAGAGATCGGTGAGAGTTCAAGTAAGACAACTTGGGATGAGTTTCCCAAAAGTGTGAGCGAGTATATGCTCAGAGCGTTCTCGGCCTGTAGTACCGAAGAGCAAAAAGATTGCATTGAGAGCATACTAACAGATAAACTGACTAGAGCACATCACTTAGGCTTTCTCTCTACCAAAGACTGGACTACTGAACCGGTGCCACAACTACTCGATTCCAAATGTGTTGCAAATTCTGATCAAACCAAACACATTTGTCGATCCGTAGACAACAATAAGCAAATAATTAACAAAAATAAATCTAATCAAGAGATTGAAAAATTTTATCGATTTCCGCCAAAGTTTAATAATTCCTACTCTTATTCATCAAATGAGGACATGAATCGTAAGACAAAGCGTAAGAAGAGATCCGAAAGGTATGCTCTAATAGTAAGTAATTTAAAAGTTTTTTAATTTAAATTAATTAAAAATTTGTAGCAATGATCGCGATCTGAATCCGTTGCGAACTAATCATCTGTTGTTCAAATCAAAAGCCAAAGGTTTGGGCGATGACTAATGAGTCGAATACAGAGAAGAGAATAATTATAATTTAATTAAAGTAATAGTTTATTTTTTGCCCCAATTGCACACAATCTAAATGTTGATTAATATGGTTTAGTTATTTTAATTAATTTACTTAATATTTATTTATAATATTAATATCATTTCCAAAAAAAATTAAGTTAAATAACAGTTTGTTATTTAGTATTTATTAAGTAGATTAGCTAGAACAAAATTATAAAAATTATAGCTATTAAATTTAAAATATAAATGTTATTAATTTAAGTGTAAAATTTTTTATACATTAAATATAATAAACTGGAAAATAAATTGAAAATTTGAGTATTCGGTTAATTCAAATATTAATTTAGTAAAAATATAAGACAAAAGTAAAACAAAAAAGTAAAAAACAATTGTAAAGTTCATCCTATGATTGATTGAAAAAATTTCAAGATAGTTTTTTAATCAATTAATTGTTAAGTAATTTCAAGCTTGAAAAGAAATAAAGTATCAAAATCAAATCGTAATATGAAAATAATAGTCAATCAATAAATTGAGATTTACTGCAAATAGTGAATCACAAAACAATAAACTATAACCGAAAGCAATAAAATTTATATAATAGTTATTGAATAAAATATATATTAATGCGTATAATGATAAAGTCTATCGTAACTGAAAACCAATTGCAGACTCTTTTTGAACATTACTTATGTGCAAGTTTGTTTTAAGAATTATATAATTGTTTTTTACTATTGTGTATCAGGTAAAAATTCTAACATGTTATGGTTGCTATTTTACTATAATTATAAAATTTATTCAACTTTTACTAAATTACGTAAATTAAAACTTTATTTAATTAAAAACAAAAAACAAATTTAGAAAATTTAAATAAATATTTGAAAATGTATTAAGTCAAGTAGACGAATTTTACTAAATAGCATGCTTGCACATGTTCACTTGCTTGTAATGGCGCACTGTATGACCCGTGACAGACACAACTGATCCATTAGGTGCGGCTAATATATCAATCTTTGTTTTACTCAACCAGTGCAGACATGTCTCTACATTCGATAGTAAGTGTTTCGAAGAGAGGAATAAAAGAATAACTTTTTTGTTCGCAAAACATATAACTACTGTTTGTAGCGATGGATAAGTTTTTTCTGTTCTTTTCTCTTATCTTATCCTTTATTTGTTTCACTAGTTTTCTGACTCTCTTTGGGAGTCGTCTTGTTTCACACATTTGATAAATAAGTAATAAATAGACAAATATTGCTTAAATATTATTAGTTATTTCAAACAAATGCACACAAATCCTGGTTATCTATTTAGGTCAGATAAATAAAATGTCTAGTAAATAAATAAATCACTTAAGATGACCAAGATATATTAGTAATATATATTACTATTAAATAATTGCAAGCAACAATAGCAATCTTTAAAACTTTTATTTGTTAAAAATTTAATTAGATTATTTTAATAAATTTTAAATTGACTAATATTTAAATTTAAAAACAATATCACTTAAATTATTTAGGAAAGCATAACAGGAATCGGTTTATATTGTATTATTACGAATAATTTCCAAAATCCAATCCATATGTGTTGACACTCTCTCGGCAATACTCTCATCTAAAATGGTCTGGACACATCTATCTCTTCCATTCGCATAAGCTAAGGTATTGATACCAATTTGAACGGCTCTTCCCATTGAGTATTGCCAGAGTGGAGCACCGCTGTCGCCCTGTGTTGACACAAATCAATTAATGTCTAAACAATATATAATATATAAAAAATCAATTAATGAAAATTAAATTAAATTAAATTAAATTGCTAATCTATATTTTTATTACCAATATGTATATTTTTGAATCAAATTTAGGTCAAATTATTTAAACTATACATACCATACAAATTTTTGGAGCAAATAAACCAAATCTCCAATGTTTTAGACGTTGATCACCCGGGAACTTTTGATACGAATTAAATTGACGTAACGCTATTTGAAGGGGAAGACCCCAACGAAAGTTCTGACCCCAACCAGATATAAGTGCCGATTCCTTTCCCTCATTTTTAATATTGTTTTCAGGCAAACAAATACTGTTTTGAATGATCTGTCCGTCGCTCCACATAATTGGCATATCTTTCTCAGTCCGAACCAATCCAATGTCGTCCCACAAATGGAAATTGTTTGAACCACTCGGCGAATAGTTTGGATGAAAGTAATAATTTTTGCCAATGTAATAATATTTTTGGGTTAGATTAAGTTCCATAAAATTGTATCCAGAATAAATAAAACTATGCGTTCCATTTCTTCAATAAAAAATATTTAAAATAACTTAATTAAGAAATTAATTATTTTATGCATAAATATAACAAATATTACATTAAAAATTAACTTTTAAATATATAAATTATAATTATAATAGTTAAATTATCAAATTATTTTTAAAGTTATATTTTAATGTTTGACTTACTTGTTAGATTATAACAAAATATACTACATTATTTTAAAACTAAACTGTAAAAGCATAAATTAATAAAATGTTATTATTGTACAAACTAAAGTTCTTAACATTTGAGAAAAATGTTTTAATGCTGCCAAAATTAATCAAAATCAAGTCTAACATTTATTAGTTAGCTTGCTCCAATTTGTGCTTAACTGTGTGTGAGGATTGTCACAAATACTTTATGTCTTAAGGATTGTTTTTAGTTAAATATTTCACTTACTTTAAAAGTTATTTACTGTAGTTTGAATGGATTTTTAGATTACTTTGAAATAAGACAATTAAATAAACTAAAAAATTTAACTAAAAAACAATAAAAACTTTAAATAATGCAGAGAAAAAATTGTCGCCATATCAACATTTATGCCCTTTGGGAAAATTTCTGAAATTAATCCATAAAACAAAATCTATCTTTTGTGACTACTGCCACCTTAACCCCCAAAACCCAGTTAGTTACAAATTGGAGTTATTATCTAGGCATAATATTTTATGCATATACAGTACGTTAAGCAAATGTGTTAAAAAAGACT
This sequence comes from Belba bartosi, assembly GCA_034693685.1. Taxonomy (NCBI): domain Eukaryota; kingdom Metazoa; phylum Arthropoda; class Arachnida; order Sarcoptiformes; family Damaeidae; genus Belba; species Belba bartosi. The sequence goes on from JAQFXP010004319.1 coordinate 5,952, forward strand.
AACTAAAATCCAAAATAAATAATTTATTATATCATAAAAATTTTTATTTGAAATATTTACTCTAAGCAATGACCTGCTGTTAAAATCCACCTTTTACCAATTATTGATCCAGTACAAGATTCGACACGTGCACTTTAGAAAAAATAACTGGATTAAAATTTGATTATTTGTGATATTATTTATAAAATATATTTACCCATTAAAAGTCAAAATAAGAACTGTCCAAGGTGCTTCGCCGGCGGTAACATTTCTGGCATTCTTCAGCTCAGGTATTCTATTCCAGCGCCACTTAAAGCAGTTGTGATCTGAGTAATAGGTATAGTTGCGTCCAATTCCACAGAATCTCTGGTCAATTAATTTGCTATAATTGCCGATCAATGCGTGATTGCATTCAACTATTACGACAATCACTGAGTTTTTATAATATAAAATTGAATTGTTATTAAATTGTATAAAAATATAAATTTATTAAAACTTACTGCAAGTGGTTATTAAAATATTTACTAAAATTAAATACATAATTTTAAAATGTTTTATAATAAAAACAAAGGTTAAGTTTTTATTACGCAATTATTCGATAATGTTTTAAATTAAGAATCATATTTCAAACTTATCATTACATTATTTATAATATAACTTTAAATACATTATATTATATGCAATTAACGCCTTAGGTATGTTAGAAAACTATCATTTAACAAAAATTATATTTTTCTAATCAATTTAACATAATTAAATTTTATATCTTGTACCATTTCAAAAACTAATACGTAATTTTTAAAAAATTTAAGTTAAAACAAAAGTTGTAATTATACTTAATGTGCATTTAATGCATTAAATGCTCGAATATATCTTAGCAATAGATTCTCAGTATTTAATCGTTAATTAATGAACAAATTGATCGAAAGCGGCAAATGTCGACAAAAATTTAATTATTCAATCTTAGACTCACTTACGAACTGAAAGTCAACGTCAATAGAGTGTATGGGAAGTGATTGGAAGCGATAGAAGAAAGGATTTCGTAATTTTATTCAATGAGCAAAAAAATGCGGAAAAGCTTTTATAGTCAATCCATTCAGTGATATATGTGTTTAATCATAAAAAAGGCCATAAAAGTAATCGTATGGTTCACTCGTAAAACTGTTTTTATCTCCTGATGCTATCCTTCAACCCATAGCCGGGCCAAAAATCTCTTAATAGTGTCCTTTTCAATAACGTCCGAAATTAATTCAAAAAGCTTTTGTTCAATTGATTTATTGCTATCAAACAAATTGAATATAAATTTGCCCTTCTTAGTTTTTTCTATTTATTTTTATTGAATTTCTTAAATTGTTGTTATTATGACCAAAGCTTTTTAGATTTTTTTATATTCTAATCTTTTTTATAATTTATTTTTTAATATATTCTTTTTTGCATGGGCACTATTTTAGTAAAATTTTAAATTTTTTATAATTTTTGTAATACTTTATTTTTATTGTAATTGTATTTATAGCTATTTTTTGTTTGTTATTGTTTTTAGATATTTAAATGAATTTGTAGTAAAATTGTTAAATCATTGCACGCATTGATGTAAATGATATAAAAAGTAAATAATCGACCGATTGATGCAATACTAGTAGCAATCGAAAGGAAAAATAATGAGAAATCAATGCGAAAATAGTATCGCAATTGTAATTGAGACAAAAAAAAAGTTGAGTTGAGTTCTTCAATTAGCTCTCAGTTTGGGCTAATTTATTGAAATTGAAAAACTGACTCAAAAACAAACACACATTTGATTAAAAAACAAAGCACTCATTAATGAGAGGTTTGGCTACGGATCGAGAGCACCGGCTCTGCAATTAATTTGCCTATAATTGGGATATTTCTCAGGAGATTCCGATTAACTAACCCGGACTCTAATTAGACTACTAATTGATTTCAATCAGTCATCAATACACTAAAGATAATTGGATTTAATTAATTTGTTTTAAACACATTTCAAGCGATAAAGAGTTGGCATTTTTTTGAACCAATTTATAAATCAATTTAAAATAGAGATTAACTTTAATTCAATTGAAAAACTGATAATCGTATAGATCTTCACTCACTTTATTGCTGTCGTAATAAATGTAAAAATTGGCTCAAATTAGCTGACGTTATGTTTGAATATTAAGATAACGAAAGCATTATTTTGTTTTTGTTTACAGTTTAAACATCTTTTTGTTTCCGACCAAATATATTGCGTGAATCGGATATACAGTAACTTATCGATGATATCGGGGTTTAATAGACAATAATAAGAGAAACCGGGGTTTAAAGAAAATAATTTTTTGTTTTCTAACTTGTTATATTCTCTTATAAACTCCTGGTCTTGAAATTTAATAGTATATTTTGACAATGTTTATTTATTTATTTGTGTCAGTGAACGAGTCAACCGATATTTCAACTGATGATGCAATAACTTATTGAAAGTTGAAAATCAAACAATGCCCTCATCATAACCTATGAATCATAAGTTACGATTCAAAGGTTATGGTTTAAAAATATTAAACTTTAAAACAGTTATTAAATAAATTGAATTAAAAGAAATAGGGGGCGCTTTTGTACTAGTTAAATAAATTTTTGTTGAATTAATGAGTGTTTTATTTTCGGATCTAATTGTATATAAAACTCAAAACAAGCGAAACATAATTTATGTATAAATATAAGTCATTTTCGGTTTCGAAAGCATTGTTTTGTTTACAATCGAAGCATTGGTTTTGATTTTGTGATTAAATTTGATTTCATTTAAACAATTGATTTGTTTTGAAATAATGTCTAAAATCTATAGCAAAGACTCGTTCGACAGATTCGGCGATGATTTGTGTGAATATGTGTTAAACCAAATGGACTTAAGTCTAAGAACTAAACTATCGCTCGAATGTGTGGCCAAACAGTGGAAGCGATTGATATTTCAGAGTCACTACAATCTATGCATTGGTTCGGATTTAATGAATTTGCGGTCAGTTTTGAGAAAGTGTTCAAATATTAGAGGGATTTCGATGAATAATATTGAGCAGAAGTGTGTATCGGAAGTGTTGGCATTGATTGTCGAATATTGCGATCGTTTGGATGAAATTCACATAAATTTTTTTGGATTGACTCAAAAGAGTTTAAATGAGTTTTTTGTTAAGTTTGGACCAAATCTGAAGAGAATTTTTTCTAATTACGAATTTCTATCGAATGAATCGGTTTTGAAGTTATGTCCGAATCTCGAAGAACTCATATCTTTTCGCAACGATTTGTCGGTTTTTTTCAATGAAAATAATGTTTTATTGAATAAATTGAAAGAAATTTCATTCAGTTATAGCTATGAAGACATGAATAGAATCGAAATATTATTTGAAACGAATAAACAGAGTTTGGAATCGATTAATGTTGACTTCAATAGTAATTGCAATCAAAACGATTTAAACTTTTTATTTAAATCAATACAAAAATTATCAAAATTGAGAAATTTGTCGATTGTTTGTGAGTTACATAGTGTTGAGTTAGACCTGGATTATTGGCAATTAATTTGCATTAATTGCCATAAATTGGAAACAATTTATTTTCGTTTTTTTAATATTAATAACAAATCAATATTTGGTTTAATTCAATCATTTAATAGTTTCAAACGTTTAAACCGAATAGATTTGAAACTCAGTTTATCGGTTGGACCGGGAGTTGAGATAACGAGTGAAGAACTGAATGAATGCAAAGCATTAACTCATTTGAAGATTTATGCAAATTGTTTGCGATTTAGTGATCAGTTCTTCGCTAATATAGACAAACGTTTTCCGAAACTGCAAAACATTGCTCTCGAAAATGCCGATCTGTCCGACCAATCGGTGCAGGCATTGGTTAAACTACCGAATCTGCAATCGATTCGGTTTTTATCTAAAAACCCAATTATTTGTTCAAATGTTTTCGAATTAATCAAAAAGTGTCGAAAACTGATTTTAATTGAATTTAAATATCAAAATAGTTATTATGTACTGAAAAGTGAAGAAATTGCAAAATTGAGACTAACTGATGATCAGGACTCTGGCATTGAATTAGTCGAACAGTTTGAAGAGAGAGCATCACTCGATCTCTACAGATATAGAGTTGATTCACAATATTATAGTGAATCAGATTAACGGTTTGTTTGCCTTTAATTCAATTGTTTTTTAAATTAAATTTTTATTTTAATTAAGGATAAGAAGTATTAATCAAAATATTTTTGACGTTAAATAAGATTTGAATTCTTTGTTAATAAATATCTTATTATTAAGTAAAGGTATGAAAAACTTATTAAACTTAAAATCAATTTAATTTTCAAATTTAATTTTCATTATTTAATTATTGTTTTTTGATTTTCTAATAATTTCTAATTATTTTTTCAACAATTAAATAACAATTCATTTGTTTATTGATTGTTAATAGCTGTGACTAATAGACTATTAGAGCAAATAATTTGATATAAAAACTTCTAATAAATACTTTGTGTTTATTCATATTTATTATATAAATTAATTTTGGTTTTAATACCAAACAATTTTCTAACAATTAATTAACACTTAAAAGATTATTTAAAAAAATATTTTAAAATTTCCCATTTATTGTAAAACAAATTTAAAATATTGTTTTTGTTTTGAATTTTTCTTCGATTTGTATTCATTTAATTTTGTGTAAAATCTATTTTTTAAATCATAACTAATTGAATAAATACTTTATTTGAATAAAAACGAAATTTTTTATTCAAAGAGCGATTAACATCTCTGACCTAAAAAATATATATTCACACAATCATTAGCATTAAGTCTGAAATAAAATTACATTTTTTCACATTTTCTTATACTTAAGTAGAGAAGAAAATATAGTAATGATTAAGGCTGCAAAAAAGTAGTTTGTTGTATGAAAAAGTTGACTCTGAGCTGAGTAAATGTGAAAAATCTTAAATTA
>JAQFXP010004320.1:0-10893 GCA_034693685.1 Belba bartosi
AAACAGTATATCTGCAATGGCCCGCAGATTTATTGCGGGCCATTGCAGATATACTGTTTTTGTATGCTTAGCAAATGGTATAAATTGCTAATTAACGTTTTAAAACTATGAGATGCATACAACTCTGTGTATAAGTATTTGTACTTAATTTGTATATTTTTTAACTTTTATATTTAAACATAAAACTCAAATGCTTCTGGCTGTTTCGACATTGTTTGCTGTAGTTATTAAAATATTATATAATTAAATTAAAATGTATTTAACTTAAAAAACAATTTGTTACAAAATTATAAATACATATATTATTATTCCAAGCACGTTTTAATAACAAATTGTTATCTTTTGTTTAAAATAATTATTTTTATATTAATTATTTTCAAAATGTAGTAAATAAAAAAATAATTATTTAAAATATTACAAAAACTAACAATTTTGTATATAAAAAAAATATCTATTTTTATCTCTTGAAACTCTAAACTTTAGGAAATGTTTTTGAAAGTTTTGACTTAAAGGCAATTTTTATTAGTTTTTTCTTCATTCTTTATTCTTGCTTAATTGAGTTATCATTCTTTTTAATATTAAAAAATATATTGATTAAAAGACCATGTTGCAATAAAGGCAGATTGATACAATAAGTTAGTAATCTTAAGGCTGTTAAAATTTTATCCGCACAATGATTAAATAAACTAATGATTTTCATTTTATTTTTATCTTGTTTCTTTCAATTAGTTGTCTTGAGTTACAGACATATCTCCTTTCATTGAATTATAGTTGACTTCACTCATTATTTAGAGTTTGGATACAAATATAAAAAATATTTTGTTACCATAACTGCATTGTTTTATTTTATTTTTCTGTCTAAAAAGGCAGTCTATACTAAATCTTAATTTATTTAACGGAATCCCCAAAAGCGATTTAAAGAAAAAAATAAAGTTTGTTAAAATAAAATGTTTTTGATTTAAATTATTTTTGAAGTAACAATAAAAAAAATTTGAAATGTTTTAAGTTTTATTTTTCAATATTATCTGATTTACTTGGCTTACTTTTTTAGAAATGTTTATTAATTTTAATTGTTTCCTGTGGCATGTTATATATGGAATTTCAAAAGGACAAACTATATTAATAAATAATAAAATACATTTAAAAACAAAAATTACTTTATTATTTTGTTTAATTAAAAATTTCTATATAAAATTTTATAACTGTAAAAATTTTTTAAATCAATTTCCGAATGTTGCAAATTAGTTTTTTAAAATTTATATATAAAGACAAAATTTAAAAATAATATAACTTACTGTTAAATAATATATAATTCAATTCAAGTGAGCTAGTAAATTTTGAGAATTACTGTACAGTATGTTTTTATATTTGGTAAGATTGGAATAATATTTGTTAAAGTAACTAACAAAATAAATAAAATTTATTTAGTAAATCCAATATAAATTTAAGCTACTTCGCATTTGTTAAAACAGTATGTAAGAATAATATTTCTAGCTTTAATTTGTTTTTTGCAAAAGCTTACATGAATATATCACCATTTATTTACGAATGGTATTATTATTATTATCCAAAACCTATTAGTATTGTATTGTTTAAGAGAGAAAAAAAATTCCGAAAATATGTTGACTTTAGCTTAACTCGAATTTATCAAAATTCATAATAAAAAGTATGTGTTTTGTAAGAAAAACAAAAATATTGAGAGTTATATAGGAAATAGTTGTTGAAATGGTATTAAAGTATAAATTATATATTTGATAAATGTTTCTTTCGATGTATTACTAAAATTAATTTTTAGAAAAAATATTTTTAAAACTTCATTTTCGATTTTAGTAACTTATCTATATATCAATTATATAGTGTTTGACGTATTATATAGTTTTATAGAAATGATTGATTGGATTAATAACTAAATGTCTAAAATACAATATATTTGTAATTTTGTTGTTAAAATTTTTTATTTTAGTTTGTTTGCAATTTTAAATTTTTTAAACAATACAAATATTTGCAAGAAATCTAAAAATAAAATAAGAAAAATATATAAATAAAAGTATTTTAATCATGTTCAGAAAGTTTGGTTTTTGTCAGCCGATTTAAGGGAGATTAGGAGAGGGATTTGAAAAAAAAATTGGCCAAAAACCTAAGGGGGCATCAGGGTAGGAATTTTTTTAATGTTTTAAAACCCTTTAATTTATAAATAAATGTTAACAAATTTAACTGAATTTAAACAGGATTTATCAAAAATTTAAGAAAAATGTTCCAATTTTGGTTAAATATTTGAAAGGTATCATTTTACAAACTAATGCTAGTTTAAATGCTAGTTTCTAGTGCTCTAAATGCTCAAAAATAAATATATTTTCCCAATTAAACCCAGCATAATTTTAACTTAAAATCAAAATAGAATTTTTTAAACTTTAACTTGATAATTATTTACTTAATCTTGCAATCTTTAAATAAAATGAAATTAGGAATTTATTAGGAAGATCAGCCAAAACTCTCCCTGATTTTAAAAATGAATATTTATGCTCCATAGAATTTGGTTTAAAGATAGCCGGCAAATTTTTGAATTTTGGGGTTAAAATTAAAAACATTTTCTAAATTCATGCTAAAATCAGTTTAAATTTAATTAAATTAACTAAATTTAATTAAAATTTGGTTTAAATTTAGTTAAATTAAATAAAATTTTATTATAAATATATAAGTTTTTAAGTAGTTTTTAAAAAATCCATGCCTCAAACCCCCTTTCCCTAGATTAGCCAAACATATGAATCTATGAAATCAAATTGAGTTAAACTTATTTAAAAATTTGCAATTTCTGCTTTTAAACAAAAACCAATCATGTCTTAAATTTAATAAGTTTATTTTATATTTTTCTTAAAATGTTTTAACCAAAATAATGTTTTATAAAGCTATTAATAAATAATCTAAAAAATTGTTTCATAATATTTTATTTCAACTTTATATAAATTGTGCAATAATTTTATTTTTGTTTTAAACCAGTTAAGTTTTACTTAACGCATGAAATATTTAATGGAGATATTAAAAATTTCTTTAAAGTTTATTAATGTTTCGTTCTTTAAAATATTAAAAGCAACAAGATTGACATTTTTATTAAAATTAAATTCAAAAACTAAAATTAAAAATCACTATTTATAATAATATCTACTAACGGTTGACTTGTTTTTATTTTTGCTTTAAGGCTTAAAATTTAATATAATTTTATTCTGTTCATTTTTATACAAATAACTAACGTATAATATTTCAAATATAATTATTTAATAAATTAAATTTCAAAAGTTTTACTTTTTAATTAATCTAAAGTTTTGATAAAAAAGTAACATGTTTAAAAAATTATTGACCACAAATTTTTTATTTTCGCCTACAGTTCAATCTCTATCTTGTGATTGTCGTTAAGAAATGTCATGAATTGGCAGATCGTTTGACAAATCTATTATTGCGAGGCTTTTATAGTCAGATGTATTGATAAATTACCGGCAGTTTAGCCAAAAGTATTATATTTATTGCACAAAATTTTTGCGGCAATTCTTGTATTGACGACAACTTTCCGAACTAAGAGCTAGCGATTAAATGTCATTGATATGTATTGTTAAAAAAAACAACCAAGTTTATTACTACAAATTTTGGTGACACATTTATCCAATGATTAATTTTATGTAATATAAAGATACGTTTGCATCATTTAATATTCATTATTTTAATATTTATAAATTGTGTATTTTATCTTTAATTAAACAATTTATAGTATAAGATATTATTTTTGAAAGTTAATTAATATAAATTTATATTTGCTTCAAAATTAATTTAATTAAATTTTTAAATTTATATTTTAAAAATGCAATTTATTTTGTTTAAGATTTTAAATAGATTTAATAAATTGTTTAGAAATAAATTTTAAAAGTGTGATAATTTTTAAAAGTTATACTGTTTATGAATTTTTAATATGTAGATATGGATTAAGTTAAGTAATTTAGCAAAAACTTTTGTAATTAAATTCTAGATCAATTTTAATTAATTTGATATATTTACACAATTAAATTGAATTAATGTTTGGTTATAAAAATAATAAATATGCAATTTTTAAAAAATTTTGTAATTCCTTTTATTTTAGATGTGCTTTTTAATTTATTTAATTATAATTTTAAGTCCTTAATAATAAAATGCTTAAATGCTTGATTAATTATTTGGATTAAATGTAACAAATAAAAATTTTTAAAATATGTTTTATAATTAAATTTGTTTTTTACTGAAACACAAAAATGAAAATTTAAATACTTATTCAAATACTTACTGATTAAAGTTTTATTTTACTTTATTTTATAATGTAAATATTTTAAACATAATCCTGTGGCATACCAAGCTAATGTTATGCAATTTTAATATATATTATTTATAGCTTTGTTTAAAATTTTAACATATAAAATAAATTTAATATTTTAATGAGATTAGACTTAATTTTGTATTTGTGATTTTAAAATTTGTTTCATAAATGTTTTTTTAATTTAAGTAATTTACATAATTTAAGTTTAAATTTTAATTATTAAACATTTTAAATATTTAATTATAAATTTAATAATGTCAAATTTTAATTAGATAAATTTATTTATTTGTTTAGTTATTTTTAACAATATAAATAATTATTTAATTATTTTTATAAAAATAGATTTTATATAACAATAAATTAAAGAAGAAAAAGATTACATAAAAGCACTTGCAACTTTTAAAATAAAAATCTAGATTATAAACAGATAAAGCTGTTTACTAAAGTGACATTAGTAATGTCCAAGAGCTTATGGGGAGTTTATAAAAAGTATTTAGATGCTGACAAGAAAAAATCTATAAAAATATAAAATTGCTGAAACTATTTTATAAATTTTCTAAATCATATCAAACTCAACAGACATATACAAACGCTTACATACAAACCAATTGATGCAAATCATATTTTATACATTTCTCACAGTATAGCAAAACATATATTTTCAATGTGTTTTTATCGCTCGTAATGTTGTAATCGATTTTCTTATTTATTGTTAATAATATTTTTTGCATTCAATAAAATTCCTCTTAATGTCAAAGTAGTCAAAGCAAAAGTAGATAAAAAAAGTCTCGAAATATCGAAAAAAATTGAATCAAATGTACTGTATGTGCAATCAGTAAAGCAATAGATTGAGTCAAAGCAGAAATAAATTAAATAACTTGATCAAATAAATAAACCATGCACATTAAGAACTGGTATGCCGTATAACTTGTTGGGATAACCAAGAAATAAGAAATAACTTTATTTTTTGTAAAAGTTTAATATTATTAAAACACTCATACCTAGGTAAAATATTTAGAACCTGTTGAATATTTTTACTGTTATTAAAAATTAATTTATTATATATATATATATAATTATTATTTTTGTATTATTTTTATTTGTTTTTTGTATATTTAATTAAAATTTGAAATGTAAATATTTGTGTGCACCTTGGTCACACTCTCATTGTGAATCAGTGCCCACAAAAATTTAATTATTATTATTTTCTGTTTACTTATTATTGTGTTTTTATTTGTAAGTAATAGATTGATTTTAAATTATAATTTGTATTTATTGACATATGCTCTACAAAATTTGTATTGTTATATCTTAATAAAAAATAAATTGATTTTTTGAATATATATTTACAACAAAATTAAGTTTGTTGTTATTTCAAATGTCTACCTTAACTTGTGATAAATAAAACTTCTCTTTTAAAATTTTTTGAATATAAATTTATAACTTATAAATATTTATAAATTTTCAAATGTAAAAACAAAATAAATTTTTAAAAAAGTTATTTTTTTATAAACAAGACAATTTAATTAAATGCATAGAAAATCCATAACTGTAACAAATTTATTAATTTAAAAACTGGATAATTGATGATATAATTAATTTAATTTTTACAAACTTAAACTATCTTTATATTATTTAAGTTTTGTAAATATATATCCATAAATTATAACCATACAACATTTATTTATTACAAGTTATATGAAATATTTAAAATAATTTTATTGCCAATTATTTTTGTTATAAAAAAATAAATATTAATAAAATATTTATTAAGTTATAAATATAAATTATTATTAATAGTTTAACTTTAAGTAAAAAATAATCTCAATTATAAATAAAATAAAATATTTATAAATTAAAAATTTAGTTAAGTAGTTAAATTAATATAACTTAATTACTATGTAAATTTTGTTTTTGTAGATTTCAAACTAAAATCAGATTTGCAGTCAAACATATATTTTATTAATTTAAATAAAGTTTGACTTTAAAAACAATTTTGACATTTAAAACAGTGCATGTACACATTTACATAATAAAGAAGAACCGAAAAAGTAGTTTGGATTGCAATCTATTTTAATGCTATTGATTGCATTACAAAAACAATTACCAAACAAATAGTTTGAATACGGAAATCATTAGGGAGTCATTAGGTCAGTTGATTCCGGAACCATTAATTAATTGTACATTTAAACACACTTAATATTAAAATAGTTTCATACCTATATTATTCTGATTGCGAATATAATATCTAATATATTAACAGTTTAATAGAAAATAATTAATTTTAAAAATATTAATATATAACAAATAAGAATTGATTCAATTTTTAGGTAGTATTGAAGCAAAGCGGCGACAGAGACACAAAAGGCGTCGAATCATAATGCTGGTTTTAGGTTTGGCTAAACATTAATTACTCTTTAACAATTATTTTTGCAGAGTTTTGTAGCAAGTTTAATTAATTAATTTTAATTTACCAATTTGTCTCAATATTGCTTTGACGCATTTAGTGGTGGCTGTCTTTGCCATTTGTTGGTAATTAATTTAGCAGTCAATCTTTTTAATTAAATTATGCATAAATTCACTACAAATACAATTAAATTAATTTTATTTTTAACTCAGGCTTCCACTCAATATCTATCATCTTCTGGTCGACACACAAGTACTTCGATATAATTATAAGATCTTTATTGTGGTATTAAATCTATTTTTAATATTAATTTTAAATATATATCAATATTTAGTAAATAATATTTTAAAAATTATTAAATAAACAAGAAAAAACAAATTTGTTAATAAATGCACAATACAGTAGTAAATATTTATCAAATAAAATACATTAAATGCTAGAATAGTCAATATAAGATGTGTTTATTTTTAATTATAAGTTTTATCTTTCGAAATACGTTTAAAACATAATTAATTTAACTTTTAGGTTAAATCCTGATAGATGATTTTTATAGGACACTCTCAACAGTTTTAATCAATTAATTGCAAATATAATGGACATTATCCTTATCAGTCTAATATTTACGGAAGAGCTTTGGTTTCGAACAAATTAGTTCTCAAGTGTTTGAAGTCTTTTGCCATAATTTAATCAATTTTATTGTCAATTACTTTTAGTCGCACTAAACATAAGATACAAATATACCGATAAATAACTCTTATTTTCAGACATTATTTATTATTTTAACAAAAACTTTGTTGTTTTAATTGTTTAATTTGATTTGTACCGATAGAAATACTTTAACTTTGTTAAAATAGTTTATTTTTAGCAACACTTCTTACAAGTTAGTACTTGATTTAAAAGTTAAAATTGAAAAATGTTTGCCAAATTGAATTGTTGTAATATATAAACATGTTTAAACTAACTTCATTCAAACATTTTTCTTTCATAGTGTCACTGGTTTGCTATGTCTTCCGTTTGGTATATATTTTTTTAAAAATTATTTATAAAAAATATACTTATCGTTGATTTATTCACTAAATAATAGCTACAATCCATTTATCTACTGTTGGCTGAATAAGACATTCCGTTTGGGGGCCAAAACGATTCTCTCGTATTTGGTTTGTGGCTGTACTCCGACTAATCCCAGTGCGAGCGCCGACAACGCACTGGAGATCGATATAAACAGACATACGATTGAAATGAATATACAAACAGAGAATTCACCCGAAAATGATAGGAATAATGTTATTTCGCTTTGAATTACATTCAATCAAATACTTGGCCATCGATTACGAATCGATTTGGATTTGGGTTTCACTAAACTAAAGCCAAAGCGGTTTAACAGTTCGAGTCGACCTGTTTTGTGCCAACTCTATCGTTAACTCAGTTTCATCGGCACTTCAATTATTTAATTATTGCCTAAACTGACACCAATTCAATTGCTATAGAATTTGGCAATAATCAAACTAACTCAAATATTAATTGAATGAACAAATCTTAAATTATTTATTTTTAAACCTTTTTTGTTCAAATTATGTTCAAGTTTTTGATTTTGATTTTTAAATATAATTTATTAATTAAATTGATAAAAAATAAATGTATTTAGTTAAGCTAAAACTAAATTATTTTTTAATCAAGTGAGCTTATATCTTACTTTAAAAAATTTAAAATTTATTTTTCAATTAATATTAGTGAGCTAGACAAATCTTGAAGTTAAGTATCTTAAAAAATTAAAAACAGTTTATATATTTTGTAAAATTTATTTAACACAGATATAAATATAATTTTAAATTATTAGAAATATTAGTAGTTGCTTGTTTATTAGTCATTATTTTATATATTTAATCAATAACGTTAACTTAGTATTGCTAGAAATCAATAATAAATAATCAATATATTATTCAATAAAAAAAACAATTTTATTTTTACTTAAAAAAAATTAAATTATAGAAACAATCTAGAAACAGCACACACACTAGAACACACACACACTTGCATAGTATTCCCAGTTCTCCTCCCAATTATTAACATGGCTCAATCATGCTTAACTCTGGTGATCAAACAAAAGTCAACATTTTTAGTATAATATGGCCCAAGAGATTAGTTTCTGAATAAAAGTTTTGATTTATTTAAAAGTATTTACATCGCTTATAGTTTAAATTAATTTAAAATATAAAAATTGTTTCGTGTTTAATGTAGCGTATTTCAATAACACTAATCTATTACTAAACTTAGCATGTTAAATCTTTATTTGTAAAGTATATTAGAAATTTTTTAAAGTTAATTCTTTCTAATTATAAATGTTTTAAATAATGTTTAAAATTAAATAATTTAAATTTAATATAAAAATCTAAAAACAAATGTGTTACATATGTAAATTAACTAAATAACCTTTAATTTTGATATTATATAAAAATAAATGTATACAATATTTTTATCTTATTCTTAATATAAAGTACAATGGATGGGTTTTTTTAAACTGATACAAAAATATTTTTATTTTCTAAAACAACTTATTTGCTTATTGTAAATGCAGATAAATAGTTTTAAAAATAGAAATCTAGTTGTACCAGTTTAAAAACCCACTTTATTATTTATATTAATTTTTTGTTTTGTTATTACTGTATATTGTATTAAAAAATGAATTACATATTCTTTTACTAATTAAAAATAAACATTATTAAATGTAAAAATGCAAATAAATATTTATAAAATAGCCAGAAATAAACTGGCAAGTTTGTTAAAACCTCAGAAAATATAGAAGAAGATAAATTAATGAATATTTTTGCTTAAAACTCAGGGATGCTTGCCAAATTTTTTAATTTAAAGGATATTTTGGCTATATTCCCTGACCAACTCTAAATCAATAACTTTGTTGAAAAGATTTTATCCGCACAAATATAATCTGGTTTTCTATACAACTCATATTATAACTCAATTCATCATCCAACATTGATTTGCCAAAAATGTATTTATATACTTATATACTGTCACACTGTCTCTATACTGTATGTGACATTAGTTTGAAATTAGATAAAAAGCAGATTAATTCGCACAGATATAAATAAATACACAAAATATAAAGCTATAAGAACTTTACAACTTAAATTTTTTTTCTTTATATACTATCAAACAAAAATAGAAATTAAAAAAAATTGTACTGTTCTTACAACGCAAAAGTGCCATGTTTAATATATAAATCTTTGCGAATTAATCGGCTTTTTATCCAATTTCAAGCTTATGTCACTCTATCTAATGACAAAGCAATTCATAGATTAATATCTTTTTCTTATCGGAAATCTATTGAGCGCTAACTCAATGATTAACTTCTAACTAAAAGTAAAAAATGAAATAAAATATTTGAATTAAAAATATATTTCAACTATATTTTATATATCTATCTTATTCAGGGATTCAGAAGGGGGGATCAGCCAAAATTCCCCTAATTTTGAAAATTGGGATTTATCCCCCCTAGCATTTGATCCGCGCCAAGTTACCCCCTTCGGCAGCCGACAAATTTTTCGGGGTTTTTGACCAAAATTAACTAATTTTCCCTAAATTGGTGCTAAATCCGGTTTAAATCCAGTTAATTTAACTAAATTTATTTTAAATCCAGTTTAAATCTAGTTAAATTAGGGAAAATTTTATCATAAATATATGGGGGTTTTAAGCGTTTTTTGAAAAACCCCTCCCCTGATCCCCCCTAGGTTTTTGGCCACATATTTTGGGAAAATCCCCCCTCTGATCCCCCCTGGATCGTCCGAATTTCTGAATCTCTGATCTTATTATTAAGTTTTTTTGTAATTATCAAATAAGTAGTCAATAAGTTTTTAAAAAGAAAAAGAATTAATTTATAAATTGTTGTGCCATTAGATTAGATAAAACAAAATTAAGTAAGATAATCAATTTACCGTGATAAATTGCTAAAATAAGATACAAAAAACAGTATATATTTAATATATAAATAATTTAATAAAACAAATTCAAAATATGTGCAAGATTTTAATAAATTATGTTTGAATAACTCATTAATCTTTTACTAGATGTGTTATAAATATGCTATACAAATTTTTGTTTCATTTAATCTTATTAAAAATTTACTAAAATGAAA
>JAQFXP010004321.1:0-10887 GCA_034693685.1 Belba bartosi
GAGAGTTGGAGAGAGAGAGAGAGAGTTGGAGAGAGAGAGAGTTGGAGAGAGAGAGAGAGAGTTGGAGAGAGAGAGAGTTGGAGAGAGAGAGAGAGAGTTGGAGAGAGAGAGAGAGTTGGAGAGAGAGAGAGAGAGCTGGGGAGAGAGAGAGAGAGCTGGGGAGAGAGCCGGCAGTGAAAAGTGTAAAAGTTAAGTTAAGTTAGAGATAGTGTACTGTATCTGCAATTATATCGATCGAAAGTAAACGACTGACAACTGACTTGTGAGTGCAGTTATAAACACTACATAATACTGATAATACGAATACTGGCCTTATATCTGCAAATAGTGGAGTGAACTGAACGTAGAATATTAAATGAACGCAACTATTAAAGATTCACTGAATTTACTGAACAGTTTGACATATAATAGCAGTAATACTACTGTAATATCAGAACAGAATGAGAACTGAGTTTTGTTTTAGGCGTAATAGGAGTAATAGGAGAGAGAATTGACTCATCTCTTCGATGGTTGCGTTGGAGGCGAAGATTATGTCGGAAAAAAGTTTTTCTATTTTGTTCTTTCGTTTCATTATTCTTACGAATCGATTATTCTAAATAAGAGTAACAACTCTTCAAATATAAAATATTAGACATGAAATAGAAGTCATTTTTAGAGCTAAACCCGCTTTGATTTACGCAATGAGTTGCGCTCAGGAGAGCTGATGTGTAATACATGTGTGTATAACAAGCCTACAAATGATCGATAATACAAGTCTCCCAAACTTGCATACATCACAATCTAATGCAATGTAATTGTGTCTGCCATCCAAGCCTCCCGTGCCTTCGATGCCTTCCATGCCTTGTATGCCTTCCATCCAACAAACGAATCATTTTCTATGATCCGCACAAAATGTAATAATAGTGTTCTTGTATTTCGTTTTCAAACTCAACTCAAGAGTTTCGAATCCAATCCAATCCTCGGTTTCCATACATTAGTTCAAATAAAAAGAGAGAAAAACTGAGCGAATCTTATCTTCTTTTGTGAACTCGACTTCAATACTGAACTGTTTTTAATGCATTGCATATTGGGATTGGAGTGAAGCAATGCCAGACATCAGACATTATATATTGGTACTATGTTTAATACACTCTTATTGGACAACCATTCAGTCGAAGAGTATTTGCCACTAGTTTTGCACACTCTGTCACATCAGGCCTCTGGGAATTGCGATCAAACTTTCTGTTCGTTCAATGTATTAAAATTTAGTCAAAAAGAGCCAACATTTTGACTGTTTGGTCACTACTTTCCGTTTTAATCCAAGCAAACTCCCAATCAATTCGTTCACTTGCTCTCCCATTCCCTTTCCATTCCATTCATTCATCTCTGGTCTCATACGCACAGCCATTAACTCCGAGTTGTAATCATCAGTGATTGCAATGTTTCGCTCATTTATTGAGTAAAATCTACTTTAGATAATAAAACTGAAAACAATTCTTTAGTTTTCGAGTGAAACGAATATTTGTTTCAGTAATTTGTCTGCAATTAGTCTCAAATGATTATATGAAACTGAAATGTGATCTCTATTTTGACTTCAATTATAATAAGTAGTTTTACAAAACATATTCTTTTGGATTGAATTTATCACAAGTCGTTGGTCTTAGAGTCAGATATAGTTTGAATCTTAAGGGAATGCAAGGAAAGGATGTTTTGATGATTTGAAGTAACAATACTCTTAACATTGTTTAGATAGCGTTAGAGATGAACATCATTACAGTCAGACATTGGAGTTGGATTCGAGAGGGAAATCGAGAGACAGCCGAACAAAGCCAACAAACCTCTATCTACTCAGCCGTCTATCTCTATATAAGGCAGAGAAGTGACAAACAATTAATGATAAATAAGAGTTAGAGTCGGCATCGGGTGCTCTACTAATTTACGATTGTAGCTATGGCTGGCAATGACTGGCAATGGTTGCAATAAGCAATAAGTTGGCTAAATCTGTTTAACCCCCTGAGCCCGCATATAGAGCGCACTTGTAGTGATGGGAGGCATGAGAGAGATGAGAGGCATCAGTGGCTCAGTATCTGCAAAATGATGCGTGTCTTCAGCCTTCGAGCCTTCGTGTCTTCGATTGCGATCAGAGCCCGAATACTCTTATATTCTTATATTGTTATATTCGTTACATTAATGGCAGAACAGCTGAAACTAAGTAAAGGATCGAACGAATCGAACCAATGGAACCAATGGCGCAATAATAATAAGAAAGAGCAGCCGAACAGAGATAGCGTTTTGCTAAACCACTAACTTATCTACGAAAAGCATTTATTTGAAATCCCGAACTTGAATAGAAGTCATTGAAAAGCTATTAAAGTTTGCACTCGTTTTATATGTTGTTATATTCTCTCTTCCCTTCCCTTCCATTCCTTCCCTCAACTCTACCCAACATAAAGACAAGAATAGCTCGAATCGCAGCAATAGTTCGCAATAGTTCGTGTCGTATCTGCCATATCTGGCCAAATCAATACCATATACGCCAAAGGCTATAAATATTGGATATGTTTGATGTCTGCCTCAGTCTACTCGGCTCTGCCTGTGCTCTGCTTGTGCTCTGCCTGTGTTCTGCCTGCGCTCTGTCTATGCTCTTCTGTGCCCTAATGTTCTCAAACATTACTTATAACTTATGTATTGGCCATCAAAGCACTAAAACGAAGAAGAAATTCATTTTTATCATACGTTCACTGCATTCGTGTTCACATTTCAAGATAAAAACCATGACTTTGAGTCGAGAAATGTAGGTTTTGTGAGAATACTATCGATATATTTATAGCTCTAAACTCTAAACTCATTTTATTTCTTATAAAAACTTCTGACTTAAACTCAAACCAAATAATACACAAAATTGAAAAAATTGATGAAAAAGAAACCCCCACTCGCTTCTATCACTTTAAAGTTTACTAGATAAATATTTTTCTGAAATTTTACTTGTTAGATTTTTTATTATTATTAGTGAATTACAAATAGTTTATTAAATTAATTTAAATTTAAATAATATACTTTTAAAAAATTATTATAATATTTTTTAAAAACTTATTTTAAATTTTGTAAAGAATATTTGTCTAAATTTTTTATGTTAAATCTTTAGTTTTTTCTAAATTAGCCCACAATCTATAGAACAGTCTTTAGAAATAAAATTGTCTAGTCAAAAACAAATTTGCTAGTCTCGCCCACTCTTTGCTATATTAATATTATTTTTCCAGACTTAGATTGTTTGTACAAAATATAAATATGTTTTGATTTTTTAGACACACTTAATCTGATAATAGAATAATAATTATTATATAAAATAACAATTATTAAAAATATTTTTAAAATATACATTTAGAAAATTGCTTTAAAGTTTAATTTTAGCAAATATTTCAATTAATAATTTAAAGTAAAAGTGTAGTTTAAGCTATTGCTATTTTTTAATTACAAGATTTAACTTGTTTTTAATTAATTAATCTAAATAGTTTTAAACAATTTGGGTAGTCAAATTAATAATAAAAATATTAATTTTTTTGCTAGTCAAAACTTAGAAGAGACAACAATTTCAGGTTTAACAAATATAAAATTTTAGAATCATCATTTTTTTAACTTTTAAATATTTATTAGTATAATATTTAATTTTTATAAATTTTAAAATTTATTTATTGTCTCTATTTATAATCCTAAATTATTTTTATCATTAAACATTGAATAATAAAATTGATTGCAGTTATAAAAAATATTTTAACGTATTTTTTAATTATTGTTGTATAACAACTCAAATTAATTCTATTCTTTTATTTAATTATTATTCAAATAAATCACATTGTTTTGAGAGTTTGAATAATAATATTATTGATTGTTAGACACAAAATGTGTTAATTTAAAAATCTATTTTTGAATTGTATTCATTGTAAAAAGAATAGATAAGAAGATATTTTACTCTAGCTTAAATTACGTTTTAGAATATGTTTGACTCGAATTCAAATTTGATATTAAATTGTTTTTTTTAATTAATCTTAAAAGTCTAATCAATCAATTAAACATAAGTTTATTGTTTAATAATTTTATAACAAATTAATTAAAATTATTTTGAACTAAAAGTAAATTAATTTTGATTTTATAGTTTAGTAAAGATTTCGATCAGTATTTGACATTCGAACTATTCGGACAAAACATTGAATACATTGAATAGATTGAATGGTGAGTCTAGTCTGGAGATGATTATAAGTGAAGTAAATTGTTAATTGAGTAAATTCGTTAATAATAGCGGTGGAGATGCGAGACGTGACACAAACAATAAGTTATGGCAAAGAGCCGCCAGTATTGCAGTTCTTGAATAATAGCTCTAACATTGAAAGCAATATATAGTTATTTTGTCAAATGAGGGCATTGGAGAAAATCAATAACTTTATCGCTGTTTATGAGATATTTTAACAATTACTTCATAATAAGAGGTGATTGAAACGAATGAAACGCTGCAATACTCTCGACTTCATTAAAATTATGTGCAATTCTCTACTACTGAATCAGTTGAATAAAATCCATTTTTACATCAATTTAGAGCTGACTTACATTAAACGCATTATTAGAAGCATTGCTTTTCCTAACTTTTTATTTTGTATTAGTCTGAGAGTTGTGTTTTCGAAAATAGCAGAACATTTACATTAGAGCAGTGGCATTGGTATGAGAAGCAGCTTCAGTAGCAGTAGCACTACCACCAGCACTACCACCAGCTATCATAGCAATTGATTTTTCATTGGCTATCATTTCAGGAAACTATAAACAGCACAATAGAAGTGCAATTTAATGCAAGTGCACGCATATAAAGCAAGTCTAACCAGCAATGCCAGCAAATATTCTACCAACTTTACCAATTCTACCAATTCTACTAGCTACAACTGCCATTCCACTCTTGCCAGCTCTGCTGCAGCGCTAAATGCCTGATGGCTTCGACTCATATTTTATATTATATTATATATTTCTCTATTGTATATTATATACGGCTTGTGTATTAGAGCCATAATAACTCCTAAGTCTGATATAGCTATTAGTAAAGACTGCAAACTATAGCTACGCATAACATCTCTTAATACTTATATATATGTGTATCTCTCTCTCTCTCTCTCTCTCCCTCTCTCCTGCACTCTCTCTCTCTCTCTCTGCCCTCATTTGTTCAATCATTCAAATACATTAACCATTGAATTATTAGACAAAGATTGCAAAATAGCGACTATATTGACAAACATTATGTTGACTTACAGGGAGGCTCTTAGCTATAGTCAAACTCATATTTTGAGTAGATTTAGACATACATTCATTTTTCAATACTTTCCGTAAGATTAATACTATATTAATACAGTATACAGTAATTGTTTAACAATATATTGAACAATAGTCATTTTATTTTTTATTTACTTCTTTATTTATTAATATTTATTTTAAAAAAATAAAAATCCCAAGAACGTTTAACAAGTTGCAAAAAGTTTATTTTTGTAGAATTATTTAGTAATAAAATCAAAGCAATTACTTTCAAAACAAATTTTATTATAAAGATCTAACTTAACTGATAATAACTTAACTAAATTGAGACTAACTATTAAATTATTGAACTGAATTGTAAAATAGGGTAGAATTGAGTTAAAATATTCTTTTGTTATTTAACGTCAATTATACGAGTGATGCCATTATTTGATCTCTTTATGATTTGCGACAATATGTCTCAATTGATTCGCAATTCGAAGAGTTGACTAAATCTGAAAAGAAGTCGTTGAGAATTGAGACTAAAGTAGTATTTCATTCGAACATTAGTTAAACTTTTGTCTGTTTGAGAGAAGAAGAACATTAAAATAGTTTCCTTAGCTTTGGCTTCAATTCAAAGCACATACTGTAGAGTATGAAACAATCACTGAATCGCTGAACAAATGAGTACATCTCTGTTCACTACATTAGAATCAAATAGAGCACAGACTGAGCACAGACTTAGCTCTGGCAGAACACAGGCAACGCGGCATTGCAGGCAAAACATATAACATAGAACACAGAACAGAGTGTAGAGAATAGAGAGAGCCGGGAGAGAGAGAGCAGGGAGAGAGAGAGAGAGAGCAGGGAGAGAGAGAGAGCAGGGAGGGAGGGGAGAGAGAGAGAGAGAGAGAGAAGGTTTATGTGTTGAAGTTATTCGTCAAAAAGCATGGCTTAGGCTCTGTATAACTATAGCTCATTAACTCGTTAGCAAAGTTGAAGCGAACAGCTCTCTATGTGATGTCAATATAGAACTTCTCATCAGTTCTCTACTCAACGACATCAGCCAAACACTAATTGCATCAATGATAGCCACTCTCTCTCTCTCTCCTGCTCTCTCTCTCCTGCTCTCTCTCCTGCTCTCTCTCTCCTGCTCTTTCTCCCCTGCTCTCTCTTGCTTTCTCTCCTGCTCGCTCTCTCTCTTTCATCTCTCCTGCTCTCTCTCTCCCCCACCACTCATCCTCTCTCTATATACGGTCTGTACGTCTTGTTGTCATTGTTTCTCTGTTTCTCTTTCATTGTTTTTTGTATTTCAGTTATTTCTATTTGAGAAGTGCTTATAAGGAGAGCCAGCGATGATGTTTAGGTCAAATGATTGGCTGCAGAATATAAGAGAATATATGTGTTGTTGTTTGATATATACGAGACTGTGATGTGATGGTCGGCTGTATTGAGTGTTCGCTTAGTTCTCTGTGCTCTCTGTCTGGTTCATCGATTTTTGGACATACATTCGCATTAAGCCATTGCCTGATGTTCTCAAAGAGCTTTCATTGCAATATTATATCTATAGTAACTGAGCTATAACTGCTATAACTGTGCTATGACTATAATGAGCTGAGAATTGGAGATGAGATGAGTCTAACTAAGCACTCGATTCTGTATAAGCTATTTGGCGAACATCTTCTCTCCGTTCCCTTCTCTGGCTATGCATTGCCTCTAATCGCACAAAGAGTTAAACACATCAGTTAAGCGCTGCCATAAAGGACTGAATTATACAATCAATTACTAAAAACTAAATCTAATTCTGAATATCTTCACAATGTTTAACAAATTCTTTAGTTTTCAAAAACAAATCATAATTAAAATATTTGAATGATTTAAAAAATATATGAATTTTAAAATGAGAATTATACTCAAAAATGCAATCACTAAACATTTAAATTATTTCAATTCGACTTTTATGATAAATATTTATATTATTAATACTTTAATTGCTTTAATAGTAATTATTTTAACGATTATATCCTTTTTAAACGTATTTATTAAATGACTAAAACTGAAAATGAATTTTCGTATTAAATGAGTTAAATAAATTTAAAACATTAAAATAAACATTTATTTGTCACTTATATTGATTAATTATATTCATATAAAAGATAATTTTTAAAACTCTAAAAATATAAATATTTAAATCTTATAAAACGATGAATTGAAAAGTTTTTAACTTTTTTAAATTACTACTAAATAAACAAATTTTACCAATAATTTGCATATTTTAACTTAAATCGCACTTTTCTTACTTTAATGCTTAGTAATCCTTAAAAGTTTATTTCCGCATCAAAAATATGCATTCACATTTTAATTATATTTTAATTGCCAAATCAAAATGCTTAAACAAATTTATTCCGCTATGCGTTGTATGTATTTGTTGCTAAAAATCTTAAGAATTAGTGAATAAACGAGTTTAATGGCAATGATGTAAACGTGTAATTAGCGAAGTTAGCAATGAATTGAGTCAATGCGTTAATCCATATTCGCAGATAGATTTAAAGTGAAAAAAAATAATTTTTTATTAGTTTTAAGTAAAGTCTTTGCTTCAAATGGTAAGACATGACAAAGAAAACAGAGCAAAGAGTTTGGCATAATTTGTGCTGAACTGCAAATCTTTTTACATATAGTAAAAGCTATATCGCATGAAAGCGGCATAACTTATATGATATATTGGCGCAAATATCGCGAATATGATTGCGGAGTAGCACTAAAGCAGCATTGGAACAGTGCTGGAGCACTAGGATGTGTGTGTGTCATCTTTGCTATGCTTACAGTGTAGTTAATGCCAGTTTGATAGCTAACACTAAACGCGATCAATGAATGCAATGCAGTTTAACAGTGAATGCAACGCAACGTCAATTGAGAGGCTATAAAACGATAGAACAGATGAGAGAGTGAACGGGGCTGGGAGAGGGAGAAGGAGAGGAGAAGAGAGGAGATGCATAGAGAGAAGAGTATTACTGCAATAGTTGTCTGCTTTCCATTGGAGTAATACTCGAGGGAAATGCGAATATCCCATAGCATTCACGTAACGCATTTGCAGCAGTTTCTACACTAATAATACGAATGCACAGTATATGGAGAAAGAGAGAGCAGATTGTATTGCATTCACCGAACATGTAAGCAAAACGAGTCCAATACCAGTGCTATACCAGTGCTATACGACTGTAATTATATTAAATGCCATACGAGTTGCTAACAAAACATAGACTTGACTGCGAAGACTGGATTCACTCAAGACTTTTGAGACATTGGCTCTCACTTACCATTTGGTCGTTCGCTCAGACATTACAATCATTTGGAAGAACTGCTTAAAACTAAATGACAAAAAAGTTAGAAATGCATTCCAACTGTTCCGGACTGAGTTTACACAAGTTTCACATTTTATAGCTATTAAAACAATATTAAGTTTTGGTTTGCTTTTATTTCCAGATACTTAATTAACTTAATTTACAAACTTAAAAAGTTTATAGATTAATTTACTGTTTATAATTTAAATTCAGTTTAAAATATTATTAAAGTTGAAATTTTCTTAAGTTGCAAAATAAATCAAATTTTTAAAAATTCTGATGTTAAAACTTCAATAAGTTTTATAAAGATTAAATATATCAAACAAATAAAATTACTGAAGTATAAAGTTAACATTTAAAATTATTTGTTAATTGCTAATTTTGAAGATATTTAAATTAATATTTACATCAACAAAAAATTTTTTATAAGTTATATCTAAAAATTAAACATTTGACTAATTAATTAAAATAATTAATTTAAAATTAATTATCCATAAATATATCGTTAAAAAATTAAATAAATTTTAGAATAAATTTCTAAAAAATAGTTTATTCATGTTATCTCGACTTAAACGAGAATTATATTCTGTAAACATCAATAAAATTTTAGAACTTATTCTGAATTCTTTAAATATCTGAATAAAACAGCATTTTTTAAACATTTCAATTAATAACAAATAATAAATAGCAGAATTTCAAGCTTAAACTTGTTTTGTAGACTATTTATTAAGTTTGTATTAGAGATTCAATTTAATGGTTTATGTGAGAAAAGATCAGATTTTATTTCAATTTATGTTTTTCCAAATATTCGTAACGTCTGTTCATTCCAAGTATTGATTGCGTGGAATCACTAAATATATGATCGCATGTTTGCAAAACTCAAATCATATAATTGCTTCAATAGCTTTCATCAAACATTGATTAAATAAATACTTTAGTTTTGTGCCATGGTTGTAATTTACGCAACTTATTAAAATGCAATAGAATCAAGTTTAAATTATTTTTAAAATTTTTGTTTAATATTATAAATAACTGCAAATTAATATTTAAATTTTATATTAAATATATTTATCTAAAGGGTTATAATTAGAAAAGGTCGAAAATTAGGAAAAATATTAATAACTAAAAATTAAATATATTTTTCTCAAAACCTCAAAAAAGTAAATATAAGACGTTGGAGATTATCAAATTTTATTTCTTGACATTTAACCTGATTAAACTATATTTAGATTTAGGTAAAATTTAATTAATTTAACTAAATATAGTTCAAGAAAATAATTAATAAATGTTTGACAAAGCTTATGGGCAGTAGTTATCTTTGAAACTGAATCAAAAAAGAGTTTTGCTAAAATTTTAAAATTAAAAATTAATAAATTTTGCATAATTTTGAGTAATAATTAGTAAATTTATTAATTAATAAGATAAGTTTAATTAATTAATTCTGATTTGTCGTTAGTGTTTTAAAATTTTAATATATTCGGAATTTTTTAAAATAAATATCTTACTTTTTTTTATTATAAATTAATTAACTTTTTGATTTTTTTGAATATTAGTGTAGTTAAATCTATCATTTAAGAAAATAAAAATTATTTATATTTTTAATAAAATTTCCACATAGCCAAAATGTATTTAAAATGAGTTAATTTAGATGGCCTTTTATAATTAAAACATTGCTTGTATTTTCACCATTTACATCAATAGAATAAAGTTTAATTATTCTAAATTCAATATCAACTTAGTTATATATTTGTTTGTAAATATTTTTACATTTTTATAGTGTTATTTATAAAGTTTTCAATTATAAATTTGCGATAATTATTGATTTAACTAGTAATTAAATATTGAATTATTAAAGTTGTATTGGATTCGCAAATGTGTTTAAAATGTATGCATAATTAATTAAATTATTTACAAATATGTTATAATCAGTATTTAAAATTTTTTTTATATAAAAATATAATCAATTCATTTATAAATAAACTTATTATTAGAATTTAGCCTATTTTTACATATCTCTTTTTGCTTAATTCTGTACTTTTGAATCAAACAATCTTATATGTAACATGTAAATAAATTACGTTAATAAAAACTAAACAGTAGATTGGATACTCTAAATCCTATGGTCAAGTCTATGGACTTTAGGCCTAAACTTTATTTGAAACATCTTATCTATACGGTAATCTACCAAAGTTTTGGTCCCTTTTTTAAAACGTAATCAATGGACATGGTAAAGACTCAATTGATACTTTATTTTATATTTGATCTAAATTCCAGTTAAAGAATTAGAAATCCACTTAAT
>JAQFXP010004322.1:0-10884 GCA_034693685.1 Belba bartosi
TCTCTCTTTCTCTCTCCTGCCCTCTCTCTCTCTCTCTCCTGCTCTCTCTCTCTCTCTCTCTCTTGCTCTCTCTCTCCCGACCGTAAATAGTAATAAACAATAAAATATTTGCATTTTTTATTCTTTGTCTGCGATTCACTCTTTCCAACTCTGATCTCCTGTCAACACATCTGCACTTTTATATTAAGCCATTAAAATAAAAATAAATATGAAATAAAAAAAAATATAATAATAATAATATAGACATAAAACTATGCATTAATGTTAAAGTTAGACAATCTTTTTATAGCAAACCCTCTTATCTACGGACTATATCTGTAACGTATAGTCGTATAGTATTACTGATAACACGAAGGAATTTATTATAAAAAATCATTACTTATTAAATGAGTTTTAAAAAAATTGAATGAAGAGAAAGAGAAATAATTTTTGCGACATTAGCTCAGAATAAAGAAACATATATTAAACAAAATCCAAATTTTTATGTTTTATTCTCATTCTATATCTATATCGAGAGACACACACATACTCTACTGTATTATCAAATGATTAAATTTAATATAAATTGAAGACAAGAGTTGTGCCCAAAATGTAGAATAAGTCTAAGTCCACTCCACCCGTTCGATGGCATGCGAACCGGCGATGACTGAGTGCTGAGTGTCTGTGCGATGTGTGCTATCTGTGCTACCATTGATAATGGAACGAATGAAAGGAATGGAAGGCCTGATACGTAGGTGCAGTGCAGACAGCGATATAAGAGTCAGTCACGATATTTAGGGATTCAAATGGTCATACATTAGGTATTGTGTGTTCGGGTGTTGAAAGATTGCGCTTATATTGTATTTAAAACTAAACAAAATAAGTCACTCATAAAGTGCTACTCAGTTTCGGCTACAATCGAGTTCTGCACCGATTTTATGCAGAATTTCAATTCTCTGCTCTCTATTCGCTTTGTTGAACAGTAGAGTAGAGTTGAGTTAGAGTTAGAAAATAGATTTCACTTCAGATATGAATAATTAGATCAAAACGAAATGCGAAACATATTACACATATTACGCAAATATTAGTTGAGAGTAGAGAATGGGTTTAATAGAGAAAAATGAATTGCTAGCCATGAAAATCTGATATATTGGCCTCTACTGTACACATACGTACTGTACAGCTACTACACACATGCCAAACACATACACCTACACCTACATACACGTGTAGAGATATGGATAGAAGTAGCTGTAATCATAATGGCAAACCCATAGTATGCGCTTATATGATACTATATCGCAAATGTTTACACGTTATATAAGTCGCATAAAAATAAACACTTTAAGCATAAGTTATTAAACGCTAAGCAAAATATGAACACAAATTCGTTTAAAACAATATGTTAGTCAACTTAGCAACTATTATACCACTAGTGCTGCAAACTTTTGATATAAGGGGGAGTGAGTGTGCCTACAAAGCACTGGCAGAGCACTAGCAGAGCACAGGCAACCCAAAGACAACACTCGAAAGCACAGCATATAGAATCTGAACCTGAAAAACTCATTAAGAGAACATACAATAAGTCTGTTCGCTCTGGCAGCGAGGCAAATTGTGGCCAAGCGTATGTTAAAGTTGCATGCTAACATGTTCGGCATATGCGTACCAGAATAAGGGGCACTGTAGCTAACATCAGACGCGTACGTCTGTTTTGAACGACGCCTAAAGAGAATACTCGTCTCTCAGTTCAGTAATAGTGTATCGCAAACGGCAAACAGTTTTTTGCTTTAGAGCCAGTTTTTGCAGCCTTTCAGTTGCTTCTCAATGTTGTAGTAATTTATTCTCTATCGCACGAAACGCAATAATAAAAATAAACACTAAAAAGCAAAATATTATTTAGTTGCCAGTCATAGAAGACTATATATTACTCACATATATATTATATTCGCTTTTCTCTACAGTTTTTATATTTTTTCTTATGTCTTATGTCTTCTTCTGTGAGTTTTAAGTTTTATTTTTGTGCGAATTCAGGAGAGGGAGAGAGAGAAGAGAGAAGGAGAGAGAGGAGAGAAGTATATAATATATATTTATTTGGAGTTCGGGAACGGGAATGGCTGCCAATTAAGTGTACATTTTTGGCTCTTTTAAAATAAATTACACAATAAATATATACATATATTTTAAAAGCCAGAAAATTCAAATCAGAATAAATTATATGCAAAATGTGCCGCAAAAACTAACTTTTAAATCCATTTAATAAATTATTTTAAAGTTTTATTGCATATGAGACAAGAGATTGAGTGAATGAATGAGCGAAACATTTCTTCTTTTTTTCTTCCACTGACAGCTCAAAAGCATTCCATAGAATAAAGAGAAAAAAAACTTTATTTAAAACTAATTTTTATTTAACTTCGGCTCAAATTCTTTTCGACCATAAAATAGTTGTGAAAAAAATGTTTTGAATGAAAGATTGGACTCAAATCTGGATATTAAGAGTTAGTCCGATAAGTGTCGATGACCTGTCAGTTGTTATGCAATACTTTTTTAAAATACGTTTAGTTATATGAAGTATTCGTAATTAATTACAATCATATCCGGTTGTCAAATATGTGGCTCTTTCTTCGGCTAATCTTTTCCTTTCATTTCTTTAGTTTTTTATTTATTTTGTTTTAAACTCATAATCGAAATCAAAGCGAATCACACGTATAAGAGCTGGAGATGAAGAAGACATTAAGAGATAGTTTATGGTTCATAATGTAATAGAATAGGAGAGACATAGACAGACAGACAGACAACGAGGGAATCAAATTGAATGGCAGATCAAACAGAATGACAACAAACACCAAATTGTCGTCTCTTTCCAATCAGTTCTCTATTGTTTTATGAATTATATTTCGTTTTATTAATACGAAATAAATATTTTATCCGAATATTTAATAATAATAAAGAGAACAAAAGATGAATAAAAAAGACAACAAAAAAATACAATTTGCTCTCAATTTGTGTTAACTCGTCGACTCATAAATATTCATTTGAAGCGACGCTTAGAACTTAAATTTACTCTTTTTTTAATGAATAACTTATTTTTAGTAAACAAGGATGTTAAAATAGAGTAATCTAGAATTACCTTGATTGTTTGACCAAACTATAAACAAAATGATCATTCAATCTAAACAATATTAAAAGCTTAATATTTCCTGTGTTTTGCGTAAATGGTTTTACAAATATTTGAAAAATGTTTTGAAATGCGAGAAATTTGAATTTACGCGAAAATTTGGTGTCAAACTGTTTGCGCGAATATCACCTTTCGTCGCACCTGTCGTTTCGAAATCCAAGTGCTTCAGCAATATCAAAATTCTGCCCTGGCACAAATCAAATTTCTGCCCTGGACCTTTGCCAGAGCACGACTAGACTGGATTGTAGAACAGCTATCTATAGATAGGTATACCTCGTCTCGATTTGAGTACTTTTATATATCAATCACCACTTTTGCAATATTTAGCACATAATTGCATTTCTTAAGTAATAAAATCGCTATTTTTTCAATTTATAAATAGCTTTAGAATATTGTAAAAGTTACAGAAAACTCGAATATATTTCAGTAATTTAGTGATCCTTGAAAAACAATAATCATTATTAATGTACGTATTTTTGAATAAAAATATATTTTGGATAAAAAAATCATTAAATGATTAAAACAATATTTCAATAAAAATAATGTTTAAAACATTAGTGAAATTAAATTATTATGAAATTAAATCTGATATAAAATAGTCGGTTGCATAAATTGCAAAATAAATAAATGTGCTTGTTTGTGTGAATTACGTATAATTTCGGTTATTAAACGGCTCATCATTTTGTTTAATGAAAATATTTTCAAAATTAAACAAAACTTATAGTTATTTAGTTTGCAATTCATTAGTCTTTAGTCTACGTCGGCGTCTGCTCTCAATTTAATATATTATTATATCTCTTTCAACAACAGCTGACATAAGTTCTGCCTTTCCATACAGTTCTCACAAATTTATTGCTAAATACATAGTTTTAAATCAAAAATCATTTTCATCTACAGCCAGAATATAAGAGAGTGTTTGCAAAAAATTCATTGCAATCGAGTCATACATACTTTAAAAGTCTAATCTCATTGCAAACAAAAATCTGTAAAAATAATGTAATTCTTATGCCATTTATCATAGGATATAAAGCATAAGCAAAGAGAGAACGGCGAGGGAGGGAGAGAGAGAGAGAGAGCGAGCGAGGGAGAATAGACATAGAGAGATTTACAACTCTAAAACACTAGTGAATGGAGAAAATTAGAAGTAATTTATAGTTTATTTATTTATTTTAATTTTTTTCGGATCATTAAGTTGTAAAAATATCTTTTTTCAAACTAAAAATTGTTTTCTAATCATTTGATTTTAAGAATTAAATCATTGAGAAAACTGAATGAATGAGTGAATCGTTATTTGAAGATAGTATGCACTCAGAGTCGGGATAATACGAATACAAATACTAATTCCGCTGATTTGTAATTCAATTTAAAAAAAGAGATACTTTTTATTTAGATAGCAATAACACGTTTACGAGAATTAATGATAAAATAGTATAAATTAAACATTTGATTCATAAAACTTTTAAATAATTAATGAAATCGTAAAATGCAGTATAAATGGAGAGGATGTTTGAAAAATGTCATTATAAACGGTTTGAAACGTTTTTTTTTTGTAGAATAGCGACAATTCTATTAAACAAAACTTTTTATTATTTGTTATTTTTCGAGCGATTCTTCTAATAAGTATGAAATTTATTATTCGTTGGAAACCGGTCTCACATATCGAATACATCGCATGAAAAATGTTATATATTTTGTGCAAATTTGCATTTCAGTGTAATTTAAAAATTTATGAAAAATCCAACATTTTCTGTTCGAACGGTATTTTACAAATTTTAATGCTATTAATAAATTCAAACAAAAAAATCTCAACATTAATATTTAACGTAAAATTTCATTAAAACTTGAGATTACTATTTATTCCGTAAATTTTTACGTAGTATTGATTAAACTTTTGATTAGAGGAGACATTCACTGGTATTCTGATAATTATTACTTAAAAATGCATTCCTTTAGAGTTTTAATAAATATGAAAAATATTTTCCTAAAAAATACTTTCAACTCAAATGTTTAATTTAAAAATATTTTTGATTAATAGAAAAATATAAATTAGCGAAAATTATAATCGGATTGGGAAAAGGTAAAAAAACTACCTTGTTTAATTATATATTAGACTACTTACACGACTGGAAACCAAAGAGAGAACAGTTTTATTAAATTAAAAAACGTATCGAAGAGGAGGAGAGAGAGGAAAGCCTGAGTCAAGAGTGAAATGTCAACAGAAGTGCCAAACAATTGTCGAACAGTTGGTCATTGAAATGAGCTCTGAAACAGTTTGCGGTCTATTTATACAAAATTCTTTTCAATTAACTAAACATTCAATTTCTGTACATTCATTACAACTACATTTTCAACTGACAATTGTCTCTAACGTATAGTTTGAATGTATGGCGAAAATTGCGAATTTCATTCATTCAAAACTAATAATATTGAGATTAATAATTCGCCTGAAATTGCAAATTCATTCATATCTTCTCAAAAAGTTCGGCAAAACTCTGTTAAATAAATTATGTTTCGAAAACAAGAATAAAATTTAGCACAAAATTGATTATTCTATTAAACAGAATCAATAAATCATTACATTATTCTCTATACATATATTCAAGAATTAAATTTGATTTTATGCAAACAAAATGAAAAATATTTTTGGATCTAAAATAATTGAACGGAAAGAGTGTAATCAACAAAAATTTCAAAAACAACTAAATTCCGAATTTCGAAATACTTCGTAACGACTAAAGTATTCATAATTTTAAACCTATTATAAGAATTAGGATAAAAAAAACGAAAAAATTTTTTTTCTGATTTAAACTCTTTTAGAGAATACAAATCACTTATCAAATGCTTTTGTTTTCCGAAATTCCAAACAAAAGAAATTCCTCGGATTTAAGCCTCGAATCAAACATTTACTAACAATTCATTAAATATTCAATAAAATAATCTTCTTTTCTATTAGTGAACACAACTCCCAATACTTTACTTTTCTTTATCTCTATTTATATATTTATTATAATATCTGTTGTTATAATCATTGCCTCCTTTTTAAAGGCTTTGTATTTTAGAAATGATTATAAAACTGATTAAATTTAGATTACATAGAATTGTATGAATTATTTGTCAATTAGCAATAGAATTAAGAATAACGTCGAATTCAAATGAAAAGCGGCACTAAATCTAATTAATAATTATTTGAGTCTTATTTAAAACTCTTTTTAAGGCCAAAAGAATTTTCACTTATTTATAAGGTTTTCGATTTAATCCGAAGCTGACAAATGAGCGCTAAATTAATTTTCATTGATTTTCCGAATCAAATACTTAAGTCAAATATTGCGCTAAATATATATAACAGACAAATGGAAATAATAAGGAGAATAAGGAGAGAGAGAGAGAGAGAAAAACGAAATACAATAAATCACATCATCAGAAAAGGGGCTAAAAGTGTGCAAACATTTAGTGAATCACGAAATTCGAGTCTCGAGTCTCGAAGAAACTAAATCGAAATACAAAGAAAAACGAATCAATGAATGAATTGATAAATGAATGGCTGAAAAAAATATGTTTAATTCAAATCAAATGATTGAAACATAACATTCATTGATCATAATAGGGTTTGAAGTAAAGGGTATAACAATTTATCACTAAATAGACAATTAACCCAATTCTAAACGATTCTGAAGTTCATTCATCACAACTAACTATATATATATATATTGTATATATATGTGAGAAGAAAAAGACTAAAAAATAGAATAAAATATTAAACTGATTGTAAGCGACGTATTGTAGAGTTTGAGTGTCAAACGCCACTCGAAATCATTTAGTCTTAAATCCGAAATTATGGCTGAATTTTATGTTCGGTTTTTGCATTACATTGTCTCATAATATTCGCAAACCATTTAGTCTAAAGAAAAATGATCTCAAACTACACAAACATAGAGATGAGAAGTAGAACATAAAAACAAAACTATTTTTTATTAAGAAAACTTTTTTTCTAAACATATTTCTTGTCCAGAAATAGAGCAAAAAATTGGAAAGAATTCTCATCGGAGAGACAGTAAACTAAACAATAGAGAGTCTAAACTCATTTTTCGATATAATGATGCAAAATAAATGGTGGGATTGAATGAAAGACTTTCATCTTCTTTATTCAATGTATTTTTTAAGTGTATATTAGGATTGACCGAAAGGCGAGAAAAAGAAATTATAGCAAAAATTTTTGTTACGAATGAAATGTCTGATCATTAAGGGATAGACATCGAGAGCGACGACACAACGAATCTAATGAATGGATTGACAATAATAGACATAAAAATAGATATCGAGAGTCGGACTGAACGCCAAAAATAATCTTTTATTTACAAAATATTATGAAATATTAATATTGTTTTCTTTTTTCTGACAGAAAAGGCTTTTGAATTTCTGGACACTAAACGAAATCCTAAAGCCTTAGCAAATATAAAAGACAATTCTTAAACAGAATTTATTCTCACTTTTCTCTTTCAGTTCAGTTCAGTTCAGTTCGATTTTGTCGGTTCTGTATCCTCTCGTAGACACCATATAATAGTTGAGAGAAAAGAGAGTTTAAATTCAATACACTTTCAAACGAAGCATAAAATTTATTGAACTTCTAGTGAAACCACAATATATACTAATCTCTACTAATAGTAGAGCTTTTGGAATACAAAGATATTTTACAAAAATAGAGTTCGAGTGAAATATTGAGGAAAACGTAAATTTTTTAAGGATAACAAAATAGAAGCGGATATACAAAGTGAGAGACGGGAGGAAAGGCATAAAACAATGCAAAGACCAGCAGAGAATGTTGTCTGAGTAATGTTCGCATACCTCCCGGTGCCGATATGACCACACTTGGCAGAAGCATCGATTTTTGCTGGAGCTGTCTGAAGATGTCTGTGCACTTGCTATATGTGTCGGTCAAATGTGTTTCTACTATTGATGCGCACATACAGACAGAAGGACAGACAGACTAACTGACTGACTGAGGGACAGACACGACACGACACAACACAATAGTGCACTGATTACGAGTTTAAACAACAAAAATACTAAACTATCCGAATCCAAGACGTAGTTTAGAGATATCTCAATGAAATGTATATAAATATAACACTCGTAACAAATTAGATGATATGAGGAACAGTGGTGTAGGAACGGTAGTGCTACTAGCAATACACTAGCAAAGTGTGTGCTGTGATATCGTAAGTACTCCTATTGTTAAGTCTCTTCTCTCGTTCTCTCGTTTTTATTCTATTCCTCTCTTGTAAGTTAGTTCTTGAGTAGAGACACACCGAGTCTTAAATAAGGCTAACAATTGTATAATGAGATTATCATAACATTAAGAGAACATTCGCGCGAAGTCGCGGTTTGAATGCCAACACAATAGAGAGGTTGTACTGAATTGTAGTGACGAGTAGTGAGTAGTAGAGAGTAGTGGAGATCAACAGCAAAACCAATATTATAGACACACAGAAAGAGATGAGTAAATCAAATATATTATTATTATTATATGATTAATGTAAACAATCATTTAAACTCATAAAACGTGTAGTTTTTTAAACGCATTTCAACACAAATTGCAATAAATTAGTGACGACTACAACGCGAGTATATCTCGTATTGGAGTATTGCTCACACTTTGGACATTAAATTTAATTGTATTCGCACAGTCATCAACTAACTGAGCGGAGAGTAGAGCTACCAGAGCCAGCACAGCACAACATAGCACAACAACACAAAATTCCGAAAATAGCTTTGCAGTGAATTTGGGGAAAACTGGTAACAAAACTACAAACTCTTGTTGTGTTTGCTTTTAGTTAGAAAATGACAAAAATTTAGTTGCGATAGAGTCAGCACTAGTGGCAGTGCCAGTGCTAGTGCCAATGCTAATGCTAATGCCAGTGCTAGTGCTGGTGAGCCAGAGTCGAGCGCTTGGCAACAACCAGATCAACTACCTGAGCTCAACACAGCTCACTCATTGAGTGAAAGTAGTAGGTATGGGCTGAAGGGGATAGGGGGCACACGAGAGGAACGTAGCCTTAGGCCAATTCTCTTCTCCAGTGCTCTGTTGACTGAACTACTCTACGGCGAAAACGCACCGAAATATCGTATATTCGTATGGATTGAGTGCTTCTCCGCAGCTGTGCTTCGATTGGGATTGTTATGCAAGGAATGCCACCCGACAGCTCTTGCACTGCATTTCTATACCATTTGCCGCTTCTTTCCACTACTCTCTACTCTCCAGCTCTCAATCGCATAGCATTATAATTCCACCCCCTCTACCAGTTCTCTCTACCAGTGCTCTCTATGCTGTGCTTTAAGTCATTGAACCTCCCATTCCATCAGTTGCGAGAGATGGGGAGAGAAGGAGAGGGACTGAGAGAGAGACTTAAGATACCAACAGAAAGAATAAGAGTTAGAGAATGAGAGGAGCACTGGGAGGCAGCGCTAAAATTGGCAATTCTAACAGTGATTCTGATCGGAAACGCGGAAAAGTGTTGTAACAGTAAGTGCTCTCTTTAGGTGCAGGTGAAGAGCACATGACTCGGCACAAGACGACCCAACTATTGTATACTTATTAAGGTTTAGGCAAATGTAAGACACAGTTGTGTTGTGTTGGGAGGCATCCCATCTCGAGTAGAGTCGCTAAGTCTACCCGAATTCGACTCATTTCAGACACAACTGATTGCCAGAGAGAGAGAGAACGGAGGAGAGAATGCGAGCTCTGAGACAGGAATAGCAGAAATGATGAGAATTGCAAAAATGGTTACAACTCTAGAAAGAAAAAACTGATTTTATCGCTTAAAAAACTAAAGGCGAAGAGAGAGGAGAGGGAGGGAGAGAGAAGAGAAAGAGACTGAATAACTCAAAAGGAAAAATTCTTACGAATATATTACTCGTCGGTTGAAAAATAAAAAAATCTGAAAAAACTTGAAATAAAACAAAACTAAAACAAAAAGTGTCTGAAAGTCTTACAAACTCTTGAGTCGAAAGATGTTATGTTATAATAGATTTTTATCATAAATGCATTGAAAGTTCATAAGTATAGAGAAAAAATTGAAATTTTGAAATGAATTTTCGGTGTTTTTGTTGTTTCGTTTCGAATACAAGAATTTATTAAAACCAAAGATAAAACGAGTATTTCGAGTGGAAGTCATAGAAAATATAATATCTATTCCAATTAAACCCTTTCAGGTTGGATAGAACCTAGGTGGTTTGCTTTTTTAATTTAAGTAGTGGTAAAAATGATTGATTTTCCTCAAACATCCAATTAAATGTAGTTACGGGCAAAACGTTAACAATTTTTTTTGAATTAACTAAATTTATAGTAAATTTAATCAATGAAAACAAAATGTGAAATTCCAGTTTAAATTCCTGATACTCGCTATCTAGTGCAGCATCTTGAACCGACTAATGAATGTCACATACTAGTTTTTGAATCAACGCATTTTCCCAACTATTCTGTCGCTTAGCTTAAAATGCAATTCGAATTACTCGAAAGTTTTTCGATTTGGTCTCAAAAATGCAAAATCAATTAAAACTCTGTTGAGAGGAAACAGCGAATTCCTGCCAACTATTGGTCAGTTGTATGTTCTGGTTGTCACACAATGCGACGTCAAATAGAGTGAGAAATATATTTTGCAAACAAATGCGACGGCTAAAGCGTCATGTTGCATTGAACGCTAGTTTTAGCAATTAACTTGCGAAATTGCAAA